>VDFB02294524.1:0-28762 GCA_007258455.2 Sequoia sempervirens | reverse complement strand
CAAAGTGTAAAGTACTCATATGCGGAAACACGATATTCGTCGATCTTTCAGGAAATTTGATGGTGGTTCATTTTGCAAAAAATCAATAGGCACAATTCCCATGGATATTTGGGGTCTCCAATTCTTGAAGATAAATTGAGTTTGTATAAATTTACGGAGATTCAGGGCTTATAGGACTTTCGCATGCACTTGACATTGTCGGTTTTTACAGCAGACTCGTACTAACCATATCTCTGCAACATTTAAAATTATTGACCCAAAATGCAACCCATATATCAAATCAAAACAAGCAAGCACGTGAAATGAAAACCAACCCAAAACGCCTAACCTAGAAACCAAAAAGCAAGAAAACATTTCACTTATTACAGATTTATGCTAAAAAAAAGTTAACATTTTAGGGAGGCTACACCAGATGCTATGTCAATATTAGGAAGTCAGTTCGTATAGTTTTAGTTGGAAAGAGATAACGGTAGAGAAAGCACTTTGATCAAGTAAAAATTGAGTGAAACTAGGCAAAGAATCCCTGATAAAAAGAGAAAGAGATCCAAGAGTAGAGAATAGATTAGGAGAAAGGATAATCTCTTACCACAAAAAAAAAATCAAGAACACCTTTACCTCCTCTAAATATGGAGGAACAAATGATTAAGCCCCCTATTTTTGGTAAATACACCAAGGATATTAGCAAACATTTCTTTACCTTGGAACTTCATTGGAGTGGGGTTGGCATTAATAATGACTCGACCAATTAAATAATTTTGTGGAGACCTTCAATGATGAGACACTAAGAAGGTACATTAATTTTTTTCCTAAGCATGATAAAAAAAAACAGAAAAGAAAAAATTGAGTGACTTATTTTCAAGAAATTTTCATTCACCTAATATATGGACAAAAAAAAAAGAATATGAAAGATGACAAAAATCGAGGAATTAGTAAAATATTATGAATAATGATTTAAAAGTGTGGTTAGAAAAATAGAAGAACCCTCCATGAGCTACCATGATAACTATTAAGAAGGAGGTGGTAGGAGAGGCTACCACAATAATAGTGAAGGTACCAAATAAAGAGGAAGGACCAAAAGGCCAACATGTCACAACTATGATAAACTAGAACATTATGCTAATGAGTACAAAAGAAAAATAGGAAGAAATTCCAAACATGATTTTTGTGGTGATAAATCACATGACATTTCTAATTGTCCCAAATTTAATATTTCTATAAGAATGTGTTGGTATCATAATCAGAAAGTAAATAGTTTTCTAGTCTAAATGTAACATATGATGCCCAAAGTAGTAATGAAAAACTGAAGTAGAGAAGAAAATGTTAGACAATGTAAGAAATTAAACATAGAAAACAAATATAGAATAGAAGAATCCTCATCGAAAAAAGAGAAATTGGAAAAATAATACAAAGGAAAAAAGGTAAAACTCAAGATAAAGGCCATTTAGAAACTTAAGAAAAAGAGAAACAATTTCAATAATTACGTGAGGTTGGATTAATAGAATCATGTCCTAGAAGAATCTTATGAAAGTGAAGAAAAAAAAAATATTTTTAGGTAAGGGAAACATGATTTGGTGATAAGAAAGTTCAAAGATCTAATTAAGAAAAAATAAAGAGAGGATGATAATAAGGCATGTTTCATAGAAAAATAGTTCTATAGACCAAAAAAATTGGTAAATTTGGAAGAATAAGAAGAGGTTAGGATTCAAGGGTTAGATATGATGAAGTTGGATAAAGTTATTGGAAAGAAAAGCATGAAAGATTGTATTGGGCATTTTTCTAGCTTCATCCAATCAGAGTTAGTTTGCGAAAAAAGGGAGATAGTAAGTTTAGATGAGGAGGAGGATGAGTGAGGTAGTTTTAGTTAATTTAAGCTTAATTATTTGATTAGAGTTGGGTTAAGGATAAAATTGTGTTATTGATGTTCTTTGTATATTAATTGGTTTCTTGAGAAGAGGATGAGGCAAAAGAAACAAACGCATTAGAGGTCAAAGAGGATATGACCTTAAAATGATCTATCACCTATGTATAGTCATACAAGGTGGTACAAAGAATTATATAAGTTGGATATTTATGCAAGATATTTTCATTGTGAAGCTTTGGGAAAATATTCCTAATAAAAAACCTCTCAATATTAGATTTGAGAAGAAGAAAGGAGATATATGAAAGAATTCATTGATAATAGAAGATAAAATCCACTACCTCCTTATTTGCGCCTTGATTGCAATCTATAACATTGATGAAACTGACTTGCAATCCTATGTTGACTTGAATGTGTTCCTTGAAAAGATAAGTGAGATAGAGGAAGGAATCCATAGAATGGGTAGATAAAGAATAGAACCATTTTAAGTATTTTTCATTAATGAATAGAGAAAAAGGTTAGCTATGAATTGATCATCAAAGTATAATCAACACACATTGATATATAAAGGATTCAACATGTATCTTAGCATTGATTATCCAATTATACATGTATGTCAATGTTAAGAATGATGAGCTATGGTTCTTGTGAGTGATTTATTATAGCCAAACATATTATGTTGTGGAGGAGGTTTAATGTTCCATCCCCTAACGTACAAGATGATGGGAGAATATATAACAAGCATTGTATTGTTGACATTTGTTGAAGTAGGTGGTAAATCATAGGGTTAGGGGCATAGATTGGGACATTGAGGGTAGGAGATTTTATTTTTTTATTTTTTGATAAGAGTGTGGCAAGAGTTGTGAGGTTAATTGTAGGATAGTAGAGAGAGTGAAAATATTGGTAAGACAAGATCAACCAAGATAAGTGAATGGTAAGAGTTGAAAGGGCGAAATAAAGGGGTAGGAGGTAAAGTAATTTCCTAAGGGGACATGCTCATAGTTAAAAGGAGGAATAAAGAGAGAGACATACATGGTAGGAATGTGGGTTGGATGTGGAGTGGGAATGGAAATTTAGGTGAAGGAATATCAAATAGTAGGAAAAAGAAAAGAGGTTAGCTAGAAGAGAGGGATGAAGGCAGGAGAACTAAACTAGAAAGGGTCGTGAGTGTGGATAATATATCACATAACTTGTAATATCTCAAGCCCCTCAAGACAGATGATGATATTTGTTAAGGAGTATGTGACTAAAGAGATTTAGGATTAGGTGACATTATTAGGTAGGCTACCTTGGAGGAGAGACAAGGTGAGATCAATTTTAGCGAGTGACAAACTTAGCATCATCTAATAAGGGTTTGTTTCAAATTAGTAATCATTGTGAGACTTGTAGAGTTGCACATCATGTGGGGTAGATGACAATGGATGACGGAATGAAGGGTAATGAAAGAAGGAAGAGAAAGGAAAATGCATGGATATGTTTAGATGAGGGTTCCCATAAGAGATAATGTATGTTGAAGGGATAGTTAAAGAAGGAAGTATAACATTTTCTATCAAAGAACAACAAAAATGATTCATACTTATATACTATTTGAAAATTGAGTAGAAAATATAGAATTTTTATTTTTGGGTGAAAATAAAAGATAGACAAGAGTGTAGTAAGTGGACACCAACCTAATTGTGATAATGTCTATATGTTGTGATTGTGTTTATGCCTACTCAAAAAGATTTTTTTGTGAAATGATATGTCAAAATTAAAAAATGAAAGAATTAAATAATTTTTGGACATTAGAATGAGTGTTTGTTGTTTAGAGAGAATTTCTTTTGAGAATGAGGAAAGGAATAAATAATGAAAGTTAAGATCCACATCAAGTTCACTACAAATATAGATAGAAAATAGATAGCCTACATAATTTAAATGTAGGAAAGTCTTTTCAATTATATATCTTAGGATTCAACTAGCAATCTATCTATCATAAATGAGTTTACTTAAGTAAACATAAACATAAAAAAATCTCTACCGGTTATTTTTTTTCTTCTTCTTTCTACTAAAGATTGTTTGACATGTTTTACTTAAACTAAACTCTTAATCTGAATGGGACTTGGGTGGGAAATGATAACTGTTAATCTATTTTATCCCTTCGGTCACATTAGCTTTTGAAACAAATTGATCATGACAATCTGTTTAGGGTTGTAGTCTTGTTAGGGGAATCTGAAAGAAGTGTACTTGGAACCCAAAAGGGTTATTAAAAGTGTTCTATCTATTTTTGAGAGATAAGTTGCATCTTAACTTGTGAAACACGTTCAAAAGGCCTTATTATAATGCAATATTTGCGAATGACTTGAAGGGAGGTTTTGTCACTTGTTAAAATTTGAAAATTTATTGACTTGGCTTACTCCACGCACATGTAGCTTGAAGGGAAGTTATCCTGTTGTGTTTGAGTTTCAATACGACAAGTCCAACCACTAGGGTTTGCCTCCATTCGAAGCTTTTGTATAACAGTTTACAAGCTTCTTTGGCAGCTGGAGTTTTGATCATTTGGTTTCAGAGGCAGTCAGCAATATGGAAGGGATAAAATCATCACCTGTGGGATAGCTGGGGCAAGAGGGAGTGCAAAGTAGCAGAATTGTTTTGGATCTATTGAGGGATAAATATATACAGGGGAAGCTTGACACAGTATCCAGCTTCAGGACAATAGTTATGAAGGAAACGACAGTAAAGCAATGGAGAGAAATATGTTACTGAGGCTTCAGAACTCATACATGATCTCAATAAAAATTCCTTCGAAGGTCGTGATATTAATCTTAAAGGTTTCATGGTGGGCATTATCATAAAAACACGCACATGTTTCTGTAGGAAATGTTTTAGCTGATTATGTTCTGAACAGTGTTATCTGCTGAGTCTGATCAAGAGATGTTAGTACATTTGTATGAGAAATTAGTGACTTCCCTAGAAGGGTGTTAAAATACCTCAGCAACCATTTTGATTCTTGTTTTAACAGAAGTAGTCATGCCTTTCCTTTCGAGTTTTGGTCTTTTGTACAAGATCATGATTCATCAGAACTATAAAATATACTTGTTATGATAGTGTCAATACATGACTCTATGGGTACTGTTTTAGATACCTGTCAAAAGGTGTTGTAAACTTTCTGTAAAATCTGTTTGGAAAGAATGAGTTTAGGTTTTTATGACAGGTCTGGAGAGGGTGCCACAATGGTGAAGTCAATCCTGATAACAATATTGGTAGCATGACGATACAGATGATGGTATTGGCTGCTCATGTGGAAAGGTTGTGAATGTATGTGGCAAAGTTAAGAATACCTCAGTTTAGTACCGTACATTGATAAAGTGTTTCAGAAGGTCATAGTGGGCAATGCATGTGCTCTTGTACATGGTGCAGTGCAGCTGATCTATGCATTTGTGTTGGGCAGCATGATCTCAGCATATTTTATTAGAGATCATCAAGAGATGAAATCCAAGATAAGGATCATGGATTTTGGCACCCGCCTGTTGACTTTGAAGGCACTGTGTGAAATTTGACCAGATCAAAATGATGTTTGAGAGTATATCAATGATTCTTTAAAGCATAGCATTCAACGTTTTATTTTCAGCAGATTGCATATGTCTGGGGATTCACATGGATATCGCATTAATGCCATCATTGGATATCGTCCACTTAATGAGACTCTAAAAAATTGAAGCTTTGAATCGGGGCCCATATATTTTGCTACATCGAGGCTTAAGTTTGTTACCTGACCATGTGTAATGAGTCCATCCCGGAGAAGCTTGCATTTCAATATCTGGAGGATCTTAAGAGTATTTACATGTCTAAAGGGCCACTGTTCACGAGGAAACATGCAAGAATTCTACCGATAGTTGGAGAGTTGCTGTGTCCAGCATCGGGAGTGTAAATAGACCTTTCACTGTGGCATGAAAGGGGCAGTCTTGAAGGCATGGTAGTGAGTCCTTTTAAAATTGGAATGGATATGTATGAAAAGATGGGGCATGACTATCACAGGGACAGTCAAGAGGTTTTTGCAATGAGAAATGTGCAAGCCTTATCCAAATACAAAGAGACAGTATTGGCATCGTGAAGAGAGGCAATACATGACAGTCCAATTAAGAAGACAACAATTAAGCTTCAAGCCAAATTTCTTTGAGATGTTATCAGAATAAGCTGAATCAGATTTGAAAGAGGTAGCTGTGATCTCCATGGGTGCCTCAAGTTATTGTGGCGAACAATTCAAAGGAAGATAATGTTAATGGCATTCAAAGAGATATCTAATTCCTTTCTTTTTAAAACAGAGGATTTCAAATGGCTAATAAGGAGAACCATCCCACTATTGTCTTTAACAATGGTTCTGGCATGATTAATAGGCTCCTAGAACTGTGCTTTCTAGCATTATAGAGTTATGACTATGTATGCCATGGAAGGTATAAGTATAACCACATGAGTCACATAATAGTTTAGATAGTAGCAGAGCAATGAAAGAAGGAATATGCGTAAGAAAAAGCATATCAGAGATGAAAATCATGTTTATACATCATGGCGCAAGGTACTCTTAGTTGCAGACAGTGATGTTATTTTCAAGAGGATGATGGACTCACTATGAAAGACTAGGACTCACTGTGACAGATAGTAGAGGGAGTTTTTCAAAGTAAGATTGAAGCTTCATGATAGAAATCAGAGACAAAGTTGTCAATGGATCCCCGTCGGGCATGGATAAGCATGAGACACAAAGATAATGAGATCTCAATGGCAGCCATATTACAAAGCCGGTGTATAAACATGAAAAGGCAGAGCTAGGAGAACATGACAGTCATGTAAAGCAGTCATGAAGATGCAAAATACTTCCATCAAGAAGGATGTCCAAGGACAGCATTGGAGCACAACATATATGAATAGCGCACAGAGATCAGAAGTAAAGACACCTACAGCAGATTAAAGGACTGTCATAAGAGGGCAGCATATGCAGCAGGCACAAAAACAATAAGCACTGAGACACAGTCACAGTCATGTTGCAGATGACAGTATGAGAGCATATGACAGTTAATGTTTTCATGAAACAGTGACTTGTGAAACCTTAGGGTAGTTCAAGAGAAGGAACAGAGATGTTGGTGTTGACAATACAGTCAGGCGTCTATACCTGAAGTTGCAAATGTACACAATGGTGATGTTTCAAGCTTATTGGTGACATTTTTTGGAGTACAAAAGGATTAGCAGTATTATGTAGGTCTTGAAGAGCTGTACACACAATGTTTTTTCCTGTGATAGATAAGCTTCCATCCTCAGAGGCACGTGTATTGTGTGGTCTTATGCTGCATTCACATTTACTTGTTTTGCAAATGAAGAGAAAATGTTTGTTGATTTGCATTCATTAAGTTACTACTTGAGATCAATGAATACCTATGGACTACGAGTTTAATATGATAAGGACTGTGCAACATATGATAGTCATGTGTAAAGACAAGAGATGATCTTGAGGATAGCTACCCTAAGTCAAAGGATTATGAAGATGTGATGATGATTTCAATTTGTCAAATAGAAGCACAGTCAGTGCAGTAAGAGGGTAATTGAGGACTCCTTATGTCATTTTTGACATGTGCAAGGTTGCCCAATGGATAAGTATGCATCTAAGAGGCAGTTTGAGACTGTTGGAGGACTTTTTCAAGCACTTATGAAGATTTTGAGTGCCCAAAACCCATTCTATCCGACCCAAGGCAGTTTGGAAGACATTTGCAAGTTTTGAGGAGGTTGTTTGGGCACATCATTAAGCTGGAGCTGGAAGTAGGGGCGGTTGAAGACCTTTTCCAGCCATTACCAAGCGTTTATGAGCCAAATGAGGAACCTTTTTCATAGATGAGTCAAAGAGGACTTTTCTTCATAAAGATACCTTTTTGGACTACTTTTGGAGGCTCAAAAATAGCACCAACTCAGCTGGACGCCCAAGAAGATTTGACCAAGCAAACTCATGTAACACTTTCTTTTTTCTCAAGTACGTGTCCCTATTCTCTTGCAAACTGTTGCACAGCTATAAGGCTCATCTTTCAGGCCTTTTTGTCAATTAGTTCTTGCTGTTTACCAGCTGCATATTGTAACTTTTATGAGTTCTTTCAAGCATGAACAGTATTGTAACTCATTTTCTGACTTGTACAAGTTGTAAAAGACACCTTTTATCAATAAAATTTAGTTGATTTTACCTTCTCAAAGCTTGTTCCATTGTGTGCAAAGTGAAGATTGATGAATGTACTTGTGAAATCTTATGTGCTTCCTCTTATGTATGTCTCTTTCAGCACCTTTAGGCAAGATAGATCATTCTTCTATACAGGTCATATGATTGTGTCAAGGATAGAAGCAGCAACAAGTTGTGAAATCTTCTTTCCTTCTTGAGTTGTGAGTGTCCCACCTTTCTATGAAACACTTATGCATAGGTATGATGAAATTTTGAGTTGTGTTATGCTACAGCTGAATCATTGAGCAATTGTGTGTGTCAAACAACAAGTTATAGGTCTGAGAAAACAATTTGGCGCATCCTCTTTCCTCCATTCTTCTATGGATACCTATACCCTGTTTCAATGCTCCCATTTTAGCATAGGTTGGAAGTACACTAGAAAATATAAACTGGTCCAGTTGGAAACTTGTTTATTGCATATGGTGAAACAATGTGACTGCCTCGAGAACATAGCCATGCCTTTCGTTCAATGCAATAAACCATATTCCATGAGAGGCTATATCGGCTATCTCTTTCTTTTATGCAATCAAACTCTTTATGGGCTTACACCAAACTTCCATAGCACAAGAATGGTGAGTTTGAGTTTAATTTGGCTTATACATGGGAATTAGGTGGTTGACTGTTGACTATAATGGTTAAGAGACTACTTAGAAGAACACAAATAAACACTGGAAAAAGGAATAGATTGAATGGAACCCACATAAGTCACCTAAACAATCAAAGCTTAAAGTGCACTCTTTAAGCCCACCCCTTCAATAGCAACACAACAAAGTTTAGATAACCAATGCAACACCAAGACTAATACATAAAAGGATTACTTGGAAGCTTATATAAGAAGGCCTCCATAAAATATCACAAAAGTGCTAACATAAAGAATAGAAGGGTTAGTTTTATGGTTAGTTATCCATACAACAACAGGTCCATAGTAGATATCCCTGAAATAAACACCACTCCAACTAAGAAGAGACTCAGCACCACTCATATGCTCCAAAGGTGACATACAAAAGGAAACACAATAGTTGCACAACAAAAAAATCCTCTCATGAATTTTGAACGAAGAGTAGCCGTATAAAGGCAACAATATTTGTAGATGAATTGGAATCTGTTTATCTCTTTCATTATGTGATACCTTTTTGTGATAGCAAAAGCATTGTAGGATTTCTATGGTCTTATGCACCTCGATACATAGTCAAATGTAAGAACATGCCCCTAATGATGGTTATGGAGTGCTTTGGCATCCGAGGACTAGTTTGGAAGTGTCATTCTTGCACATGTAAAAATGGAATGTGTTTTACAATCTTTTCATTATAAGATCTATGGACCAGAAATTTCAACTTTGGAGGACGATTCTACCCACTCTTGCTCACTCGTGTCTATTGTTCTTCACAAATGCACACAATAAACAACTTCATGCATGTAGAGAACTATTTGCATGTACCCATTGTTCCTTCTATGTAATAAGAAAATTCTAGAACTCAGCGAGAATCCTAATCCCACATTGATGCCAATGGCAAACATAAAACTTCTTCTATAAAAGAGCACAGAGAATTATACATAAGAGGTTCATCAGAAAACTTAAATTTAAGTACAGATGATATCTTCAGAAGATCTCTACTAGTATTCAAATTATTAGAGATTAGAGGCTCATCGCAAACTTCCTCCTCCTATTGGTAACAGCAGGTTCAAGATCTCGGCATGTTCAAAGGAAGAGAACCACTGAAGGGTCAACTACACCACACTCTTGCTGCCACCTGAGCAGGTGTTAAATTGTGGTTGCCTTCTACCTCTGGCCAGGGTTTCTCGGGTTCTTGTGGTTCATTGACAGTTTCTCAGGTCCCTGGCCATCATTTATCGGGTTTTTGACCATCATTGACAAGTTCATGTGGTCAGCGTCCGTTAACAGGTACAGCTGCCTGCGGTTCACTAACAGGCTCATGTTGTCACCTCTTGTTTTCAGGTTCAGGTTCCCATGGTTCATTAATGAGCTCTCAGGTCTCTCAAGGTTCTCAAGTCAGTTCTCAGGTTTC
The DNA here is from genome assembly GCA_007258455.2 of Sequoia sempervirens. Taxonomy (NCBI): domain Eukaryota; kingdom Viridiplantae; phylum Streptophyta; class Pinopsida; order Cupressales; family Cupressaceae; genus Sequoia; species Sequoia sempervirens. Next base: position 18,648 of record VDFB02294524.1, on the reverse strand, counting down.
TCGGATCCCCGGTCATCGTTGACAAGTTCACATCCCTGGCCATCATTGATAGGTTTCTTGCACCTCATTCTTCTCCCAGGTCCCTGGCCATTGTTGTCAGGTTTCCGCCACCTCACTCTTCTCTCAAGTCCCTGGCCATTGCTGACAGGTTCAGGTCCCCGACCATCATTGGCAGGTTCATTGACCCGACCATCATTAACAGGGTTTTGAGTCAGATTAAAAAATAATGCAATCTGCCAAATAGCTCCAACGAAAGGAACAGCACAAGCCACTGTGAAAATGGTAATCGCTAGCCATGAACACGTTGGTAACACCGTAACGTATAAGCCAATTGAATATGAAACCATAGTTGACAGGAACATGCATTAGACGAGGATGTTTTCCCACTTCATTTTGACGAGGATGTTGACCCACGAAAAATGATTATTCTCAAAGTTGCACCAAAAGAATACTCTATGCACATGGAAGCAGAGAATTACTGCCAACATGGAGAAGCAGAAGCCTAGAGTGTGAGTTATTATGGAAGCTTTGAGTGCAACCGAATGCATCTGCACTGCATTATCTGTGTCATTGCTCGCTCCCCCTAGAATTTTCACCTGTGCAGAGAAGGTAACAACAGCTATCAAAGTTGCACCTATTAAAAGCGTTTGGATCGATTCCTTTGTCTCACGAATTTTCACCTCTCCAAGTGCAATATCCCTCTCTCCATTCTTAGCCATCTCCTCGGCTGCTGCTTCTACTCTATGATCCCTCTTACTTTTTATCAACTAGCACTTGAACCCAAAAGAGGTGCAATGGTCACGCGGAAAGAAAATTATATCTAAGCTAATATGCTGATAGTACAATTTGATTTGTGTATAAAAGACAAGATTGGGCAAGGAGGAAAAATATTAAAGTCCAATTTGTACAAGATTGGGTCACTTACCAAAATATACATGTATCAAAACATTCCCTTAAAATAAACACAAAACTAAATAAAAATAACATAAATATACAAATTTCACCATTATATAACCCTAACTTTTCAATCACCAAATAAAAATTGACAAACCTTAAACATATATTTGCTTGTTCTCCTTGAACAATTATAATTACAAATATATTTTATTTTAAGAATAAAAAAAATCACTATTTAATGGTGTATTTAGACAGATTAACCATTAGAAACCATATAATATTTATACTTCAAAATTTAATGCATTCTTAAAAATTGATAGATTGTCTTTGAATAGAAAATGGAAGTTGTGGCAGTTAGGTAGAGTCTTAACTAATTTTCAATTGATGGAAAATTTCAAAAGAGCATCTATATGTTTCTATTGTCAACCAACAGAATCTTCAAGATATAAAGTTTTAAAAGAGCATATAGCAAAGTGAGACATAATTTATTTTTGTCTATGATAAAAAATCATTAAATGACAAAGGATGAACTCATTGGGCTTAAACAGCTGAAGAAATTGAAGAAAATGCCCCATATTTTTAAGAATAGTGAATTTTTTATGGTTAGAGATGTTGTCATAAAAATCTCAGAAAGTTGATGAAATTAAAGCAAATGTCCCATATTTTTACAAATAGTTGAACTTCTTGTGGTTGGAGATGTTGCAAAAGAGAGGAAAATTGGTTCAAACTATAGATAATTCACGACTATTTCAAAGCTTATTAACCTATTTTCCCTTTTAATCTAGTAGGTACACCAAGTTACCCATGAGTGTTAATGAGTTATTTGTTTATTCCTAAGGAAACAAAGTATTTTAAAGAGTTTTAGTTGTTGTCAAAAGCTTCTAATGCCTCGACTTAGTCAAACCCCCACATTGCATGAGATTTGAAGGGAGTTTGCATTGGAAACTAGTGAGAAAAAAAAGGGTTTTTTGTTTGTTGGTTTTGAAGGAAGACAAGGATGCAAAGGCAGATATAGCACCATGTTGTAGAGGTCTATGGAGGCTCATGTCATGGCCTGAGACTAGCAACTAGTTATGTAGAGATTCCAAGAGTTTGTTGGAGTTTTCACCCATGTTACCAAATATATGGTTTCTCCCCATCTGTTGCCAGGTTTGCATTCACTCTTTATTGAAATCTTTTGAACTTTTAGTTTCTATTCCTCATTTACATTTTGGAAGCAATGTCAATGGGGCAGTTGACAGAGTTGAAGAGTGAACTCAATGAAATCAAATGGTGTCAAGGCAAACATTTAAGGAGGTACAGATCTGAAATACTTAATCACAGACATTGGCATGATGAGCATGATATGAAATGTCAGAATGATTTTACATCTACAAGGACAATCACTATGCTAAAAGGACAGAGTTGATGCATTTGTTGGATCATTACATAAGAGTTTCAATTTAGAGGATTTGAAGGCATGGGCTATTTTGATTCAAGATGGTAAGCAAGTTCCTTCTTTGAAGGAACATCCAATATAATCAAAACCCATAGGAAAACATTAGAAGTAGATTGCAGATATCCTTAAAGGACAGACCTCAGACTATAGTGGGAAGGCAGGGTAGGTGTTCTTATTTTTTAGCACAGACCATAAAATGACAACACTCAGATTAACAATGTCAATGCTAAAGACCTATGCATCTCAGATAACATCAAAAGGACCTGCACAATGACCTCTTCTTGAAGTGCCATGATAGGGATAGAGTTCACTAACCATGACAGTAGACAAGAAGTGTTTATGATGACAGTAGAGAGCATGAAAGATCTCCCTCTTGTCAACCTGTGGGGAAATCTCCAAATAATTGTCCAGGATGCTAAGGAATATTTTGAACAATTGGGTGTAGATTCATGCATCAAGTTGTTTGAAGAGTTCAAGTCTTATGAAGGGCTCTATTTCTTCTTGGGTGCATATTTGAGCTCCAGTGAGGATTCTGACATTCACTTCAAATAAATTGAAGCAACAGCCAAAACTAGACAAATCAAGGAGATGGAACGTGTAACCAAAGAGTCACACTTCTATGATGCTGAAAAGACAAAGAACTTTCTTATGGAAGCAAGACTTCCAGATGCTCGCCCTCATCAATGTCATAGTCACATGCCATACTTCTATAGTGATGGATGGGTGGACTGATTGTAGACGTCGACCACTCATCAATGTCATAGTCACATGCCATACTGGTTCTTATTTTCTTAGAGTCGTAGATTGTTCAAGAGACGTAAGGATGCTGACTTCCAATTTTCCATTTTGAGAGATGCCATAGAGGAGGTTGGGGCTGCAAATGTGGTGTAGGTGATCACCGATTCAACACGTGTGTGCAAATCGGCTGGGTTGATGGTGGAGGGTACTTACAGGCACATATTTTGGACCCCATGTTGTGTTCATGCATTGAATAATGCATTGAAAGACATAGGGAAGATGGATTGGGTGAAGAAAACGGTGGCAAAAGCTAGAGGAATTCAGATGTTCATTTGCAACCACCACACCTCACTTGCTCTCTTCAGGAAATTTTCAAAGAAGGAGTTTCTCAAACCTGTTGATACAAGGTATGCCATTTACTTCATTTTGTTTCACTTTCAATTTGTATTCATAATCTGATTTTGTTTTAAATTTTTATTTTTTAATGAATCATTGAATTAATGAATGTAGATATGCCACATACTTCATCCTATTGGAGAGGATGTTTGAGGTGCATGAGCCTCTACAACTAATGATGGTCAATGCTGAGTGGACTAGATGGCCTAATGCAAGTTCTACTCAAGGAAAGAGCATCAAACAAAAGATCCTCGATGATTGTTGGTGGGCCAATGCTAGGTAAGACATATTAGATGGCTGATTTTCATATTAAATTTTTTATTTTAATATTTTAATTTTATTGTCCAATGTTGCAACTTTTGAAGTTTCTAACATGTCAATTAACTTGTCAACTAATTATTTTGAACTTTTTGATTGCATTTTGTAGATATATTTGCTCCTTCATCCCGCCCATTGTAGATGTCATTAGATATGCTGATACAGATTCTCCTAGTCTTGGAGAGATATATGAGACATTTGACACTATGCTTGGGAAGATCAGGCAAGTTATTTTGGCAAAAGACCCCACTTTGGATTTATATGAGCAACACATTAGGCCCATTGTAACTCGAAAATGGAATACAATGAACACCCTGCTTCATATGGCTGCCTTTGCTCTAAATCCAAAATGGTATGCACCAAGGGATGGTAGGGTGCCTCCATGTGATAATGCTAAGATTTTAGATGGGTACACACAGGCCATTGAAAAGATTTATCCACCAGAGCAAGCTTCACTACTTCAGTCACAATTTCTAGACTTTGCTAATCTTAATGGCTCAAACTTGAGTAAACCATAGGCGAGGTTGGATAGAGCTATATTAGCTCAATTGAACACTATTGGATGGTGGACCTATCATGGGAGAGATACACCGCAGTTGAAGATACTTGCCACTCACCTTCTTGCATAGGTTGCTAGTTCCTCTGCTGCAAAGAGGAATTGGTCCACATATAGCTTTATCCACTCCCTCAAGAGGAATAGACTTACCTTTAGACGAGTGGAGAAGCTAGTGGCCATTCATAGTGCTCTTCGGCTTCAGGATCGGCAGACTCCAGAGTATCGACAGACTCCAACTCTACGGTGGGATATTGATCCCGAGGACGCAGCTCAGGTAGATGAGGAGGAGATAGCTGAGGGCTTGGTTGGGGTCCCATTGGCTGAGGAGGAGCATTACAATGGCAGTGACTCAAAGGATGACTTTGATTTTGATGCGGTTATGAGAGATGATTAGGGGCAGCAGTGCTCTTTGTTTATTTTGTATTTATTATTGACATACGATATTGCATTTTGATTTTCATAGAAAACTTTAAAACTATATGGCAGCAATGTAGCCTTTGGGCATTTTGATATAAGTTTATAAATTATAACTTGGAGGTTGTTTCATGATTCGTGTATGTTAATTTTGAATGCGTATTGAGTATTGGCATAATGTTGAACACAAATGTTATATGTTAATGTTCTATAATGTGTATTACACATGCCTTATTCATGTTATCTATTGAATATTTAAAATTTCCCTATGTTTTTTAAATTTTCCCTATATTTTTATATACCTATCCCCTGCCGTCCCCGTCCCAGAAACTTGGGGTAACCTTGTCGCCCACTAATCTAAATGTGTGTGATCGGTTTGGATTTGTACTAGATATTACCCATTACTTATATTCAAACAATATGTTGAACCACACTGTAGGATATGACCAAAAGGTAAATCCAAGCAATGCTCCTTTAGCTGTTGCCTTGTTGGTCAACTGCTTGATGATGATTGTCCGAAGGACTTCATCAAAGGTCTTATTTTGTTCGTTCTTTCTCTTGTTCCTCTTGAACCACTTGTTGAAGAATGCTAGAAAAGGAACCAGCTTCAATTGTTGACACAACTTTTAGAGCATCTTGTGAGCAAAGGAAGTCTAGATGTACATGTAAAATCATTATTGATACAAATAATAATCCAAAGCACTTCCTTACTACAAATCCCTACTATGATTCTCAGGTGGTGTAGTTATTCAAGGTCCTAAAATTTTGTGCCCTGAAGATAATCCCTTGGCTCTAATTCTAGACAAAGTTGACGAGAATTGCAAGACCAAAGACAATGCTTCACCAATCACCATCAGAATAGAGGATGTATTAATTGATGAGGTTCAAAAACCTGAGAAATGCCAAAAAGTCTGTAGATTCCATCCAATGGGGACGTTGCTTGAAAGGTCAATGTTGTACATAGTACATACCTTCATGCTCGTGGATCAAATGCCAGTCATAAAGGAACTACTATGGCTTCTAAGCTTCCGAAAGAAAACTTATACTTCTTGACAAACTGCTTAGTGGAGAAACTAAGTAGGAATAAAGTGACCTGCCGCAGATATTCAAGGAAGCACCAGACACTAATTCGGAACAGCAGGCTGAAAGAGAATAGTTGTCAAATTTGAAATCAATTTATAGTATTAGTGAAGAGCAGGCAGGTTTAAATGAAGATGTCATGGCAAAGGGAGTTGCCATGGGTGAGATGGAAAGATGACCATAATAGATGATGATGTTATTGAGAAAAGTAATCTTGGTAGGCAATTTCTCTTTAGGGATTGGAATATTGGTCAAGGAAAATCAACAGCAGTAGCATCAGCAAAAAGGGCAATCAATCCACATTTGAGGGTGGAGGCATTACGAAATTGTGTTAGCTCAGATACTGAGAATATTTTTCATGACGCTTTCTGGGATAATCTTGATGTTGTTTTAAATGCTTTGGACAATGCAATGCCAAGTTGTATGTGGATTTAAGGTGTGTTTACTTTTAGAAGCTTTTACTAGAGTCTCAAACTCTGGAAGCCAAGTGCAATACTTAGATGGTTTTTCCTCATTTAACAGAGAACTATGGAGCATCCAGAGGACATGCTTCCTGATGTTGCTAGTTATTTCTTGGAAGTAGGATCAATAGACCTCAATGCCATAGGTCTAAACTCAGAAGAACCTACCAGTGGGAAGAAGGAATTGCAAGGAGAATCTACAAATTTCAAACATACAGATTTTAATGCAGAGGATGCAGCCACCAATAAAAAAACAGTCTACAGGTATATGGTTAGAGAGAAAGGACAAGTGCCAATGGACAATCATAAAGATAGTCAATGAAAGTCATGTCTAAAGTTGGATGTTGGTGATAGTTATAAATGACAAAGATCCTTTGAAAAGTGATACCATCTACAACCTCAAAAGAAGAGGAAAAGCATATCTACAGGGTTGTTGAAAAAGGCATAGTTCCACGGGGACGCATCCCCCTCGAAAAAGTGGCCGTCTCGGAGACGGGGATGTTTCTGAGACGCGGGGACGTCACAAAAATGTCCCCCAGCCGTCCCCTCGCTGTCCCCCTGTCCCTCCGTCATCCCTTGGGCGTTTCCTTCATAGGGAGTGTTCTTTGCGTCTCAAAGTCTCCTCGGAGTCTTATCTGTGACTCCAAGTTTCCCGCGTCCCCTGCGTCCCCTTATTAAAATAATGATTTTTCATTTTTTTTTTTTCAATTCAAAAAACAAAGCTTTAGCCTTTAAGTTTATGATTTTCATTTATCAATTATCATAAGACATGAAATATTTTAAAATTTTAATATTATATTACTATAATTAAAATTTAAAATATAATATATTATTAATTATTAAATGATTAATTTTTTATGACTTAATCTAAAGTAAGTCTTAAGACTAAATGAATTTAATCAAATTTCTTTTTTCACCGAGCATTTTTCATTCTATGCGACTGTGTCTAGCGAGTGGCGGGAGACTGAGAGTGAGAATCAGAACCCTTTGAGAAGCAAGAACGCGTTATTCAACTCAAGCGAATATAAACAGGTTTCTTTTTTATTTTTTTAATATTTTATTTTTTATTCAGCTCATGAACTCGTTCTTTGAGGCAGTCACTAAGCTGTGCAAATTTTAAATCATTAATTGTTTACACTGTTACAATCTGGTCATGACGGGAAGGCTGGAACAGATGCCTCAAAGAGGTGTCTACTCATGGACTGGTCGCAATCCAGATGTGGTCACCTCTTTGAGGCATCTAATCCACACGGGGTGCGCCTAAGGCCCTAAAACTAAAAGTAAAATAAAAAAATTAAAATTTTTAATTTCTTCAATTTTTTTTATAAATTTAATTTTATTTATGTTATGCCTCTTTGGCCCTTGCTCATTGTGCTCTGCCAAATGTGGAAGCACAGGCAAGGCATGTGAACTGTTTGACTGATTTATAAAAAAAATTATAAAATAGTTCACATGCCTTGCCTGTGCTTCCACAGTTTCTATCAAATAGTTCACATGCCTTGCCTATGCTTCCACATTTTGCAGAGCACAGTGAGCCAAGAGGCATAATAAAATTATAAATTTATAAAATTAAATTTAAAAAAAAAATTGAACAATCAAACAGTTCACAACTTCACATGCCTTGCCTATGCTTCCACATTTTCATTTTAATTTCAGTCAAACAGTTCAATTCTGTGATTGTCAAACAGTTCACATGCCTTGCTTGTGCTTCCACATTTTGCAAAGCAAACAATTCACATGCCTTGCCCATGCTTCCACATTTTCTGTCAAATAGTTCACATGCCTTGCATGTGCTTCCACATTTTCATTTTGCATATCTTGCAATATTGCAATTCACGAGACCACATTTCTTTCAAAGTTTTAGACTTTTAGTTTATAGGTCTGATAATCTGATTTTTCATTTTTTTTTTACATGGTAGGTCTGATTATTTTTTATTTTTTAACATTGTTTTTGTAGTATTTTCATCATAATGAGTTCACACAACAGAAGTGATGATGAACCAGACATTCAAAGTGCAAATGATTCATCAGATGATCCTGACTTTCAAATAGGAGGGGAGGCTGAGGGTGAAGTTCAACCACAAGTACAACATGGCTCAGCCCCAAATACTCAAACTACCACAAGTTCCATTGGTAGTAAAGATAATAGCTGCCCTTCAGAACTCCTTCAAGAATGGGCCAAGGGCCCCTTTGATCCAAAAAAACCTTTAAAACAATTTGCATCCAAGGTAGCAGCAAAGCCTGGGGCAACTGGGGGCACTAGATTATGGAAGTGTCACATGTGTGAGCTTACATGGTTTGGCAGCATTACAAGAACTAATGCACATTTTCTTCTTATTCGAGGCAAAGGTGTAGATGTATGCAAAGTTGTGGCAAGTAATTTGAAGTACAGGGCTGAAATTTTAAAATTATGGGGTTGTAATGAGGATGAAGTGCCTACATCTGCTACATTGCAACATAAGAGTATGGGTGATCAGATTTCAGAAATGTCTACTTCTACTTTGCAGAGTCAAAGGCCACCAAATCCGTTCAGTTCAAGTGTAGCAGAGCCTAGGGGGAAACGTAAGATGGCATCTTCACAACCTTTAGCAAGTTTATTCAATGTGCAGGCAAAGGATGAGGCAGATGATGCCATTGGAAAATTCTTCTTTGCCAATGGCATTCCATTCCACGTGGCTCGCTCTCCTTATTATAAGGAAGCTGTGTCAAAAATAATAAGGCGCAGGACAATCATATGTGCCACCAGGGGAGAATAAATTGAGGAGAACAATCTTGGATCAAAACTATTCCAAGATTAATATTTTGATGGAGAAGATGAAGAGAACCTGGGTCACAAGTGGATGCAACATAGTCATGGATGGGTGGACGAACATTAGGCATCGTCCACTCATCAATATCATCGTCACATCTATAGCAGGCCCTTATTTCCTTAGGGCTATTGATTGTTCAGGGCATAGCAAGGATGCCCATTATCAATTTCAGATCCTCAAGGATGCTGTAGAGGAGGTTGGGCCACAAAATGTGGTGCAGGTAGTGACAGATGCGGCCCATGTGTGCAGAGCTGCAGGGAGGTTGATTGAGGCAGCCTATAGACATATTTTTTGGACTCCTTGTTGTGTGCATGCTATGAATAATGCACTTAAGGACATGGGTAAAATCAGCTGGATCAAATCTATTGTCAGTGATGCTAGAGATGTGCAGATGTTTATCTGCAACCATCATCATTCACATGCACTTTTCAGGTCCTTCTCCAAGAAGGAATTCCTGAAGCCTGTAGAGACTCGGTATGCATCATACTTTATTCTCTTGGAGAGGATGCTTGAGTTGCAAGAGCCATTGCAACTAATGGTAATGACAGCAGAATGGAACAGATGGCCTGAGTCGAAGACACAGCAGGGATTGAGGGTTAAGGAGGTGGTGAAGAATGATGTCTTTTGGGCTGATGCCAAGTATATTGTCTCCATCATTGAGCCAGTCTTCAAAGTTATTAGATTTGGGGATTCTAATGCACCTTCCCTTGGAGAGGTATACGAGTGTATTGATTCCATGCTTGATCAAATGAAGGCTAAAGTGTGAGAGAAGGACCCCACAATGCAATTCTACACCGAGCATATTTATCCAATCATTCAGCATAGATGGGAGAAACTCAACACTCCCTTACACATGGCTGCCTACGCATTGAACCCAAAGTGGTATGTGCCACGTCCCGGCAGAGTGACACCTATGGAGGATGTTGAGGTGAAGGAAGGGTTCATGAAGGCCATTGACAAAATGTATGATCCTATAGAGGCCAGCTTGCTTCGTACTGAGTGGACAAAATTTGCTACTCTTTGGGGATATTCAGAGGCAGCCAAAGTAGATTTGGAGACTATGTCACAGGAGGACCCCAAGTTGTGGTGGACTATGCATGGGCCTAGATCTTTGATTACTACTCTAGCCATTCGTTTGCTGTCCCAGGTTTCTAGTTCTTCTGCTTCTAAGAGGAACTGGTCCACTTATAACTTCATCCACTTTGTTAAGAGGAACAGGCTCACTTCTAGGAGGGCAGAGAAGCTTGCGGCTGTCCATAGTGCCTTACGTCTCATTGATTGCAGCACAACTACATACAAGGAGAGTCCAATAGCCAGATGGGATGTAGAGCCAGAAGAGCCGGCACATATAGATGAGGATGCTACACAGACAGGGCTGGTTGGTATTGGTTTAGATGAGCTTGAGCATTTGGGGTCCTCGTCCGATGGTTCCAGTGATGAGGAGATTGGCATGGAGCTTGGAGTTGGAGATGATTAGATCATTAGAGGCATCAGGCCATTAGCTATTTAGTATTTAGTATTTTGTTTTTGAAGTTTGAAGTTTGAAAACTGTTGTGTTGATAACTTGATAGTTGATACTTGATTGTAATTATGAATCATGACTATGAAATTTTTAAATTCAAATTATGAAACAACTAGTTCTCGTTCCAATCACAATGTCTATTAAGTTACAAGTATATTTTCATTTTGATTTTCAATTTTTCATTGTTTCAATGTTCACAAGTTCAATGAAATCATTGCAATGTGTTTAAACTCTAAAATTTACTTATTCCTTAGGCTTTTACAGTTATACATCTTTTGACTTTTTATAACTAATTTTTCAAGTACTATATGTATTTCAGCGCACTGCCCCCCCGCCGCCGTCCCCCCGCCGTCCCCAAACTTAGGCCCCACACCCCCACGCCCTCGAAACCCGTCCCCTGTCGTCCCCGTCCCCGAAACTCAATGGAACTATGGAAAAAGGTGAAAAGAAGCTAGGGTGACGTTTGCAAATCGTGCACAGTTCAATTGATATTTCAAGGCAACATGTGTCATTTGTTCTTTTGGAACCCTCCATTGTTTTCACCTTAAACCCGAGGGTAGTTCCAAAAAATCTGATTTACAGCACAGACCAGTCTCTAATAAATATAAGAGACGCAATTAAACAACATCAGTCATCACTAAGTTTCTCACCAAAAGTTCCTCTACCTGCATATCGTGATAATCTTCACATTTGGGCTGTAGGATTTAGACCCTCTTGGCATGATTGGTTTACTGGGTCTACATCTGATGTGCACGATGGGGCATTGCTAGACCTGTTTTCAAGGTAAAAAGGCATCCTTGCGTAACATTGTTAAAAACAAATACATCAATTGTCCTACTTTCAAGTTGCAAAAAAGCTCTGAAACCGATGATACAGTTGGAGAGTGCAATATTCATTCTAAGACAACTAATGATGAGACAATGCAATTGAGATGCTACTTGTAGATTCTGACGACTCACTTTCTGAATATCTATCTGCATTATAGGGGTTTGTTGCGGACAATGGCAATGATTTGGGAGATGATCTATTTAGACCACCAAGTAATAGTATGATGATTACTAAAATAGCATGATAATTTAGTGAAAAGACAGATTACAGTGATATGGATACAATGACATGAAGATGAGAATTGCAAACATAATGCAAAGACAGTAAAGGCCTATTTTGGGAGTTTGAAAAGGATCATCAGTGGTCTAGGTAGAAATAGAACAACTTGAGGGTCTCCAAAGTGGGTTTAAGCCACCTATCCAAGTCACTAGGGTCAGACTCTAAGCAGGTTTTCAAGATAGGTATCATGAGAATCCAAATAGGAATAACACTAAATCAAGATAAGACTAAATAAGTTAATGCTCATAGACATTACCTGTGATAAATGACATTAAGAAGAAACAATGTTGTTCACCTTTCTATAGTGAAAAACAATTAAAACCTTTTAGGGGTGCATAAAAAGTAGATTATAGGAGACCCTTTGTGTGCCTTGCAATGGAAAATAACAGTAGGACAAGAAATTTGGATGATTGGAGACCACAAGAGATAAATGTCAAACTGTACAATTTTTTTTTTGAATACAAAAGCCTTGAATCAAAATTTTAGAGAGAATTCTTCTTTGCATTTACCAAAACCTAATACTTTAAGGAGAGACCTGATAAACACAATCATGTCTAGAATTGCTTCAAAAAGGATGTTGAATCATTGAAAATTGATGCAAAACTAGAGATGCTAGTTCTATTTTTCTATGGAAAGATGATCTCTCAAGTGTAGCACCCTTGTTTTGTTAAAATAATATAGATTTTGTGGTTTTAGAAAAGAATGTAATAATATCAAAATCATATCGGTATCTAATTGTACCACTGAATTGTAACCAAGTAACCAACCATGGTAGAGGATGTACCCATCTGGAAAACCAAGTTGTTTGTCACTTATTCAAGACAATTTTTTAAAATTTCAGTGTGACACCAATCCCTTGCCTTGTTTGATCTTTAAAGTACAAGAGTCAGACACAAAATTGTGAAGAAATATATGTATAATGTATAAGGCTTGTGAAGAAGAATGAAAGTTTAACATATGAAGATGGTCTAATCCCTACTATTCACTCTATATGAAAATAACTCTGGCAACTATTTTATTTACGGCATCAGCAGTAGCCGGTATCCATTCAATACTAACTTAATAATTCTATTGGAAAAAATGCCATAAAATAACCTCAAGAACAAGGAAAAAAAAATATTAAAACTGTCAAATAAACTCAAAATTCATTTCACTTCAAAATATCTCTATATGAAGAGACAATAGGGATCTAACACTAGGTATTACAATAATATCATATATGAAAATAGCCATAAATGAAACCAATGAGGTAACAATAGAGTTACTTGAGAATGAAATAAAAATAAAATGATCCAACTTCGTTCAGATTACCCAAAGAAACTCAATGAAACCATGGAAAGTGACTTACATCGAGATTCTGCACAAATTGTGTCATGCTGTCAAAGATGGAGATGAGAAAATCAGGCAGAGTTTGCAGGTAAAATATTACAAAACCCTACCAAAACCTTTTTCTTTTAAATGAGACGAACCGACACCAATCTGAGATAGCTGCTCTTAAATGTTTTTCAATAATGTAAACCCCTTGTCGTCTATGCAACTACATGGAGCATTTTTAGGAGAAGATATTAACACATGGCATAGCACATAACAGGTGTCAAAAGAATTTAATGGACATATTTACATCTACTAAAAATCTGAAGAAAATTGAACAGAATGAGAACAACTAAAACAATAAAGTGTGGCAAGCATAAATGGGGGACAGAGGTTGCCACGAGTCATCAAAAATATATTATATCTTCATTCTTTACAGTTGGAAATATGCTCATCACTTTATTACCCTGCCTCCATGAATCTTCCTGTATACTTTCGCTTTGAGTAACATTTCATAAGCAAAGGTGATTTCAGGGAGAATGGAGATCAAACCATTCTGAACAATTATATGGCACCCAAATTTAAATAGCATATTGGACTGATGTAACTATTCTATTTAGTGAATTTTAATGAAAGTTGTATTTCTCAAAAAAAAATGAAGATATCGAATGTTTTGTATACTCATATCAACAAAATCTGCTTTCTATTTAGTAAGACTGTTGAGTGGAAAAATTATGTTTTGAACTTGACATTTATTGTTATGTATGTTTCATCAAAGATCATAGAAGCAAAAACAAAAAATCTTTTGCAATTGCTAAACAATATAGTCTAACAGTACTTGTGGAAAAAGATAATTAGTAGGTAGTGGAACAAAATATTGGTTAACTAATTCAAAATGATTTCCCAGCTCTCCAGTTAATGTTTTTCTTCTTGCAATTTAGTAGGCCACAACTAAAGATAATGAAAACATTGGCATTTATGGACCGATCAATGTTCCTTCTATTGGAGGTGCCAAATAATTTTTTTTTGTCATGTTCTTCAAAAAATTGAATTATTCAATTTAACATATGCTAGAAGCATTTGAAAAATCCCTTATATTCAAACCAATTACTGAGATACTAAGCTTCAAATCTTGGTATAAATTGAGGTAAAATGATTCACCCCCTTTTCCCCAACTTCAATATTGCTTGGGTACAAATGTCCAAAAATTCTAAAAATATTAAGGTTCTATTAACATGAACAAATTTAACAATAGGAACACTACTGATAATTGATTATTCAATGCCAAACAAAAGAAAATTCCTTGTAATTGCATAGAGAATGGGAGAATGAAAGCAAACAAAAGTGTAAACCACGAATTTTGAAAAAAATTGTAATGTCCCTTCCTTAGGCAACTTAGACCTTAGGGGAGGTTGGCCTACCATTGGAATAAAGTGAAAATATTAAAGTTGCCTTAATGGAATAGTGAAAAGTGAATAGTAACTTAAAATCATAAGGTGAATAGTGAAAAGTGCCCCCCATCCTAGCAACTTAAGTTTGTTTTTAAAAAGTGGTCTTTCTTTTGATGAGGAAAGACCCTCAAAAGGAATATTTTAAGTGTTGGGCTCTTTTTTGGGGATTCTACTCTCATTTTTGGAAAACACTTTGCAAGTTTGAGCTCTGGAGAAGGGTTTCAACATTGCTTCAGCCTTCTGGGAACAAAAACTCTCAAAGGCTATCGTGAATTGGACGAGAACCCAATTCACCTTTGGGGAGAGCCTACCTTGGGTCTTCATTTGGGCTTATTTGGATGAGTTTTAGATATATATTTTGTGGATCTGAGTTTGTAGCAGTATTATATCAGCATATTGCAACAGATCAGGCATAGCCATAAATAGTATAGGTCTTCTCAAGGCCTTGGCAACTCATTTTATACCTTATCTCAATTGTTGCATCATTTCAAGGGTCACAAGCTTCAAATCCTAGGTGCTATGAAGGGTTTCATACAAATTAACGGATCTGATTTGCATATTAAGTTAGCTGGAAATTCATGTCAGACCCTACGACAAATTTGTGAAACTAGGAAGAAGTGAAAAGGGTTTGTCCTTGCTATTCAAGTTTATATCAAATTTTTATATGCAGATTTGTGATATGTACAATGACATTTGAGCCAATCAATTCATCATTATTGCTCTCTATTTAAATTGTATGACTCGTTTAAATTTTAGCAGCAATTTCATTCCTTCTAGTTTGTAATATTGTTGCATAAATCAACCTTCAGCAAAAAAGCACAAAAAAATTAGAAAAATGCAAAAACAAAACCCTTCCTATTCACTAGTCAAAAACTGTGATAAGAAAAACTCAGAAAATCAGATCAAATTTGGGTTGGGGATCTTTCAAAATTCCTCTATCCTTTATGCTTTGATGGATATCCATACCCTATTCCAAAGTCCCCATTTTTGCACAGGCAGTTAGAATGGTAGCAAAGGTTTGACACCCACAACCTTCAAAATAACTAAAGGCAAGTAAACTTTTAAAAAATAAAATAGAAAACATTCCCACTTGTTCTTTTAGACTTGTAAATTATAATTCTAAAAAAAATAAGAGGAGTTCAAACCAAAAGAAGCTAATGAGGGAAGGGGGTTGTAAGAATTTAAAAGGTTCATCTGAAGATTAATAATGAAGGCAACAACGAAGTGGAATAATAATGGCCTAAATGTACTCCTAATTGAAAATCGCGTGCTCTTAACCAAGAATAGTCTCTTCTCCCTTAACACCTGAAAACTCTTAGTCCAAACAAAATGGTCATCTAAACACAACTGATATTTAGATCTGCATCATTGGACTAGCCACATTTAATCTCAAAGAAGAAAGAATCGAACCAAATATACACCAAACAGTCATCTCTAGAAATCATGACAACTCTAAAAACCCTAATATTTAACAAAAAAAAACCTGAAAAACTAAAAGCTATCATTCACTTGAGCAGATTATGTTCAAATTTTATTAGCTTACCTTTGAATATCGAATTGTTCAATGTGCGCCTTTGTTCTCCTTTGCATGAGAAACCATTAAACGACCAAAAAGTAGTTTAGACTGGTGTACTTCGCTAGTCAGATTGTTTTGAATGGAAAAAGCTCGATGGCTGTGCAGGGCCATATACTTTGTCCTATATTCCCGATTACACCCCATTACTTATTCCATCGTACCTAGTGCCAACTTTTCATGATCGCTTGTGTTCAACTTTATTTAGGTTAAAACATTTATTTATTACTTAAAACATCCTACGCGTAATAGTGTAAAAAAAACATTTATTTATAAGGTTTTGATGCACACGGGATAAATGGTGTAATTATATTATATTAACTAGTATATATATATAAAATACGTCCGGAGATATCCTTCTCAAGACATCTATTTTTAATAAATCATCATAACTAGGGTTAGGGTTAAAACTGGGAGTAGGATTAGGGTAAGGATTTTAGTTCTAGGGATAAGGTTAGGGTTATTATTAGATATTGAATTATGGTTAAGGTTAAGGTTAGGGTTATGATTAAGGTTTTAGATACTATCAAAGATATAATTAGGGTTATGGTTACAATTATGATTATGGTTTAGGTTAGGGATAGGGTTATAGTTAGACACATACTTAGGCTTAGGGTTTGGTTTTGGGTTTAAGGTTAGGATTTTTGAGTTAATTTTTGAGTTAGAGGTTGGTTAGGGTTTGGTTTAGGGTTTAGGGTTAGGGTTAGGTTTATGGTTAGGATTGGGTTAGGGTTAGGGTTAGGGTTAGGGTTTGAGTTAATGTTTTGGAACTATAATTAGGGTTACAATTAAGGTTAGGGTTAGGATTAGGATTATAGTGAGGATTATATTAAGAGACATAATTAGGATTAGGGCGAGGGTTGCAGTTAGAATTAGTGTTAGTTCTAGAATTAGGGTGGGTTAGAAATATTGTTAATGTTAGCGTTAGGGTTAGAGTTAAAGTTAGGGTTACGATTAGGGTTAGGGTTAGGGTTAAAATTTGAGTTAGAATTAGGGTTGGGATTTTAATTAGAATTAGTGTTAGTTTATAGATTCAGGGTGATTTAAAAATAGTGGTAGTTTTAGTGTTACAATTAGAATTATAATCTTATCCCTTGTCCTACTTAATGCTAGCTAATCACCTAGTAACCTAAAAACTAATAAGCCTAACCCCAACCTAACTTTAATTATAATTGAATACTAATCCTAACACTAATTGAACCCTTACCCTAATTGAATATGAACCCTAATCAAAACCCTAATTGAATCTTAACCCTTATTGTAATTGTAACACTAACCCTAATCCTAGTTGAATTATAACCCCAACACTAACACAAAAATTAATCCTAGAACCCTGACCCTAATTAAACATCAATTGAACCTAACCCTAATTTAATCTTAACCCTTATTAAACCCTAACCATAATAGTAATTAATCCCCAACCCTAATCCTAACCCTTACTCTAACATTGACCTTAATCTTAACTTATAACTCTTAACTCTAACCTTAATATAAATATAACCCTAACTCTAACTTATAACTCTTGACCCTAACCCTAATTGAATGAAAATCATAGCCTTAGGATCTATCTTAGAATCCTAACCCTAACCATAACCCTTATCTTGTTGAAATTCAACCCTAATTGAACCTCAACACTAATCCTAATGTTATGTCTAATTGTAACACTAATTGAACCTAAACAATAACCCTAACCTTAAGTCTAATTGTAACCCTAATTAAACCCTAAACTTAAGCCTAAATGAACCCTAACTATAACCTTTAACCCTAATTATAATTGAATATTAATCCTAACCTTAGTTAAACCCTAACCCTAATTGAATATAAACCCTAACTATATCCCTAATTAATTCCTAATTGAATCTTAACCCTTACCATAATTGTAACCCTAACCCTAATCCTAATTGAATTTTAACCCCAATATTAAGCCTTACACCAAACTTTATCCTAGAACCCTTACCCTAATTGAACATCAATTGAACCCTAACCCACCCTAATTGAATCTTAGTCCTAATTAAATCCTAACCCTCACACTGATTAATCATCTAACATTAACCCTAACCCTTACACAAACCCTAATACTAATCTTAATTTGTAACTCCTAACTCTAACCCTAATATAAATATAACCCTAACTCTATCCCTAATTAAATGCAAGCCCTAACCCTAACCCTATTAAAATTCAACCTTAATTAAGCTTGATACCTAACTCTAAGCCTAACCTATTGAATCTTAACCCTAATTGAAGTCTAACCCTAATTGAACCCAAACCACAATCCAAACCCTAATTGAACCCTAACCCTAATGCTAAACCCAAGCTTTATTTTAGAACCCTAACCCTAACTAAACCTTAACCTAACTTTAATCCTATTTATAACCCTAATTGACCTCTAATTGAATCCTAATTGAAGCTTAATACTAATTGATCCCTAACCCTAACCCTATCCCTAATTCAACCCTAATCCTCATTAATCATTAACCCTAACCCTAATTGTCATCCTAATATATCTTCAATCACCTAAACCCTCCAAGCTTTATCCTAGATTTTTTATTGAACCCTAACCTAATTTAATCCTAATC
>VDFB02294523.1:0-29170 GCA_007258455.2 Sequoia sempervirens | reverse complement strand
ACACACAATGTTTTTTCCTGTGATAGATAAGCTTCCATCCTCAGAGGCACGTGTATTGTGTGGTCTTATGCTGCATTCACATTTACTTGTTTTGCAAATGAAGAGAAAATGTTTGTTGATTTGCATTCATTAAGTTACTACTTGAGATCAATGAATACCTATGGACTACGAGTTTAATATGATAAGGACTGTGCAACATATGATAGTCATGTGTAAAGACAAGAGATGATCTTGAGGATAGCTACCCTAAGTCAAAGGATTATGAAGATGTGATGATGATTTCAATTTGTCAAATAGAAGCACAGTCAGTGCAGTAAGAGGGTAATTGAGGACTCCTTATGTCATTTTTGACATGTGCAAGGTTGCCCAATGGATAAGTATGCATCTAAGAGGCAGTTTGAGACTGTTGGAGGACTTTTTCAAGCACTTATGAAGATTTTGAGTGCCCAAAACCCATTCTATCCGACCCAAGGCAGTTTGGAAGACATTTGCAAGTTTTGAGGAGGTTGTTTGGGCACATCATTAAGCTGGAGCTGGAAGTAGGGGCGGTTGAAGACCTTTTCCAGCCATTACCAAGCGTTTATGAGCCAAATGAGGAACCTTTTTCATAGATGAGTCAAAGAGGACTTTTCTTCATAAAGATACCTTTTTGGACTACTTTTGGAGGCTCAAAAATAGCACCAACTCAGCTGGACGCCCAAGAAGATTTGACCAAGCAAACTCATGTAACACTTTCTTTTTTCTCAAGTACGTGTCCCTATTCTCTTGCAAACTGTTGCACAGCTATAAGGCTCATCTTTCAGGCCTTTTTGTCAATTAGTTCTTGCTGTTTACCAGCTGCATATTGTAACTTTTATGAGTTCTTTCAAGCATGAACAGTATTGTAACTCATTTTCTGACTTGTACAAGTTGTAAAAGACACCTTTTATCAATAAAATTTAGTTGATTTTACCTTCTCAAAGCTTGTTCCATTGTGTGCAAAGTGAAGATTGATGAATGTACTTGTGAAATCTTATGTGCTTCCTCTTATGTATGTCTCTTTCAGCACCTTTAGGCAAGATAGATCATTCTTCTATACAGGTCATATGATTGTGTCAAGGATAGAAGCAGCAACAAGTTGTGAAATCTTCTTTCCTTCTTGAGTTGTGAGTGTCCCACCTTTCTATGAAACACTTATGCATAGGTATGATGAAATTTTGAGTTGTGTTATGCTACAGCTGAATCATTGAGCAATTGTGTGTGTCAAACAACAAGTTATAGGTCTGAGAAAACAATTTGGCGCATCCTCTTTCCTCCATTCTTCTATGGATACCTATACCCTGTTTCAATGCTCCCATTTTAGCATAGGTTGGAAGTACACTAGAAAATATAAACTGGTCCAGTTGGAAACTTGTTTATTGCATATGGTGAAACAATGTGACTGCCTCGAGAACATAGCCATGCCTTTCGTTCAATGCAATAAACCATATTCCATGAGAGGCTATATCGGCTATCTCTTTCTTTTATGCAATCAAACTCTTTATGGGCTTACACCAAACTTCCATAGCACAAGAATGGTGAGTTTGAGTTTAATTTGGCTTATACATGGGAATTAGGTGGTTGACTGTTGACTATAATGGTTAAGAGACTACTTAGAAGAACACAAATAAACACTGGAAAAAGGAATAGATTGAATGGAACCCACATAAGTCACCTAAACAATCAAAGCTTAAAGTGCACTCTTTAAGCCCACCCCTTCAATAGCAA
This sequence comes from Sequoia sempervirens, assembly GCA_007258455.2. NCBI lineage: Eukaryota > Viridiplantae > Streptophyta > Pinopsida > Cupressales > Cupressaceae > Sequoia > Sequoia sempervirens. The sequence goes on along the minus strand of VDFB02294523.1, from coordinate 27,424 downwards.
CACAACAAAGTTTAGATAACCAATGCAACACCAAGACTAATACATAAAAGGATTACTTGGAAGCTTATATAAGAAGGCCTCCATAAAATATCACAAAAGTGCTAACATAAAGAATAGAAGGGTTAGTTTTATGGTTAGTTATCCATACAACAACAGGTCCATAGTAGATATCCCTGAAATAAACACCACTCCAACTAAGAAGAGACTCAGCACCACTCATATGCTCCAAAGGTGACATACAAAAGGAAACACAATAGTTGCACAACAAAAAAATCCTCTCATGAATTTTGAACGAAGAGTAGCCGTATAAAGGCAACAATATTTGTAGATGAATTGGAATCTGTTTATCTCTTTCATTATGTGATACCTTTTTGTGATAGCAAAAGCATTGTAGGATTTCTATGGTCTTATGCACCTCGATACATAGTCAAATGTAAGAACATGCCCCTAATGATGGTTATGGAGTGCTTTGGCATCCGAGGACTAGTTTGGAAGTGTCATTCTTGCACATGTAAAAATGGAATGTGTTTTACAATCTTTTCATTATAAGATCTATGGACCAGAAATTTCAACTTTGGAGGACGATTCTACCCACTCTTGCTCACTCGTGTCTATTGTTCTTCACAAATGCACACAATAAACAACTTCATGCATGTAGAGAACTATTTGCATGTACCCATTGTTCCTTCTATGTAATAAGAAAATTCTAGAACTCAGCGAGAATCCTAATCCCACATTGATGCCAATGGCAAACATAAAACTTCTTCTATAAAAGAGCACAGAGAATTATACATAAGAGGTTCATCAGAAAACTTAAATTTAAGTACAGATGATATCTTCAGAAGATCTCTACTAGTATTCAAATTATTAGAGATTAGAGGCTCATCGCAAACTTCCTCCTCCTATTGGTAACAGCAGGTTCAAGATCTCGGCATGTTCAAAGGAAGAGAACCACTGAAGGGTCAACTACACCACACTCTTGCTGCCACCTGAGCAGGTGTTAAATTGTGGTTGCCTTCTACCTCTGGCCAGGGTTTCTCGGGTTCTTGTGGTTCATTGACAGTTTCTCAGGTCCCTGGCCATCATTTATCGGGTTTTTGACCATCATTGACAAGTTCATGTGGTCAGCGTCCGTTAACAGGTACAGCTGCCTGCGGTTCACTAACAGGCTCATGTTGTCACCTCTTGTTTTCAGGTTCAGGTTCCCATGGTTCATTAATGAGCTCTCAGGTCTCTCAAGGTTCTCAAGTCAGTTCTCAGGTTTCTCGGATCCCCGGTCATCGTTGACAAGTTCACATCCCTGGCCATCATTGATAGGTTTCTTGCACCTCATTCTTCTCCCAGGTCCCTGGCCATTGTTGTCAGGTTTCCGCCACCTCACTCTTCTCTCAAGTCCCTGGCCATTGCTGACAGGTTCAGGTCCCCGACCATCATTGGCAGGTTCATTGACCCGACCATCATTAACAGGGTTTTGAGTCAGATTAAAAAATAATGCAATCTGCCAAATAGCTCCAACGAAAGGAACAGCACAAGCCACTGTGAAAATGGTAATCGCTAGCCATGAACACGTTGGTAACACCGTAACGTATAAGCCAATTGAATATGAAACCATAGTTGACAGGAACATGCATTAGACGAGGATGTTTTCCCACTTCATTTTGACGAGGATGTTGACCCACGAAAAATGATTATTCTCAAAGTTGCACCAAAAGAATACTCTATGCACATGGAAGCAGAGAATTACTGCCAACATGGAGAAGCAGAAGCCTAGAGTGTGAGTTATTATGGAAGCTTTGAGTGCAACCGAATGCATCTGCACTGCATTATCTGTGTCATTGCTCGCTCCCCCTAGAATTTTCACCTGTGCAGAGAAGGTAACAACAGCTATCAAAGTTGCACCTATTAAAAGCGTTTGGATCGATTCCTTTGTCTCACGAATTTTCACCTCTCCAAGTGCAATATCCCTCTCTCCATTCTTAGCCATCTCCTCGGCTGCTGCTTCTACTCTATGATCCCTCTTACTTTTTATCAACTAGCACTTGAACCCAAAAGAGGTGCAATGGTCACGCGGAAAGAAAATTATATCTAAGCTAATATGCTGATAGTACAATTTGATTTGTGTATAAAAGACAAGATTGGGCAAGGAGGAAAAATATTAAAGTCCAATTTGTACAAGATTGGGTCACTTACCAAAATATACATGTATCAAAACATTCCCTTAAAATAAACACAAAACTAAATAAAAATAACATAAATATACAAATTTCACCATTATATAACCCTAACTTTTCAATCACCAAATAAAAATTGACAAACCTTAAACATATATTTGCTTGTTCTCCTTGAACAATTATAATTACAAATATATTTTATTTTAAGAATAAAAAAAATCACTATTTAATGGTGTATTTAGACAGATTAACCATTAGAAACCATATAATATTTATACTTCAAAATTTAATGCATTCTTAAAAATTGATAGATTGTCTTTGAATAGAAAATGGAAGTTGTGGCAGTTAGGTAGAGTCTTAACTAATTTTCAATTGATGGAAAATTTCAAAAGAGCATCTATATGTTTCTATTGTCAACCAACAGAATCTTCAAGATATAAAGTTTTAAAAGAGCATATAGCAAAGTGAGACATAATTTATTTTTGTCTATGATAAAAAATCATTAAATGACAAAGGATGAACTCATTGGGCTTAAACAGCTGAAGAAATTGAAGAAAATGCCCCATATTTTTAAGAATAGTGAATTTTTTATGGTTAGAGATGTTGTCATAAAAATCTCAGAAAGTTGATGAAATTAAAGCAAATGTCCCATATTTTTACAAATAGTTGAACTTCTTGTGGTTGGAGATGTTGCAAAAGAGAGGAAAATTGGTTCAAACTATAGATAATTCACGATTATTTCAAAGCTTATTAACCTATTTTCCCTTCTAATCTAGTAGGTACACCAAGTTACCCATGAGTGTTAATGAGTTATTTGTTTATTCCTAAGGAAACAAAGTATTTTAAAGAGTTTTAGTTGTTGTCAAAAGCTTCTAATGCCTCGACTTAGTCAAACCCCCACATTGCATGAGATTTGAAGGGAGTTTGCATTGGAAACTAGTGAGAAAAAAAAGGGTTTTTTGTTTGTTGGTTTTGAAGGAAGACAAGGATGCAAAGGCAGATATAGCACCATGTTGTAGAGGTCTATGGAGGCTCATGTCATGGCCTGAGACTAGCAACTAGTTATGTAGAGATTCCAAGAGTTTGTTGGAGTTTTCACCCATGTTACCAAATATATGGTTTCTCCCCATCTGTTGCCAGGTTTGCATTCACTCTTTATTGAAATCTTTTGAACTTTTAGTTTCTATTCCTCATTTACATTTTGGAAGCAATGTCAATGGGGCAGTTGACAGAGTTGAAGAGTGAACTCAATGAAATCAAATGGTGTCAAGGCAAACATTTAAGGAGGTACAGATCTGAAATACTTAATCACAGACATTGGCATGATGAGCATGATATGAAATGTCAGAATGATTTTACATCTACAAGGACAATCACTATGCTAAAAGGACAGAGTTGATGCATTTGTTGGATCATTACATAAGAGTTTCAATTTAGAGGATTTGAAGGCATGGGCTATTTTGATTCAAGATGGTAAGCAAGTTCCTTCTTTGAAGGAACATCCAATATAATCAAAACCCATAGGAAAACATTAGAAGTAGATTGCAGATATCCTTAAAGGACAGACCTCAGACTATAGTGGGAAGGCAGGGTAGGTGTTCTTATTTTTTAGCACAGACCATAAAATGACAACACTCAGATTAACAATGTCAATGCTAAAGACCTATGCATCTCAGATAACATCAAAAGGACCTGCACAATGACCTCTTCTTGAAGTGCCATGATAGGGATAGAGTTCACTAACCATGACAGTAGACAAGAAGTGTTTATGATGACAGTAGAGAGCATGAAAGATCTCCCTCTTGTCAACCTGTGGGGAAATCTCCAAATAATTGTCCAGGATGCTAAGGAATATTTTGAACAATTGGGTGTAGATTCATGCATCAAGTTGTTTGAAGAGTTCAAGTCTTATGAAGGGCTCTATTTCTTCTTGGGTGCATATTTGAGCTCCAGTGAGGATTCTGACATTCACTTGAAATAAATTGAAGCAGCAGCCAAAACTGGACAAATCAAGGAGATGGAACGTGTAACCAAAGAGTCACACTTCTATGATGCTGAAAAGACAAAGAACTTTCTTATGGAAGCAAGACTTCCAGATGCTGCATCCACCACTCATCAATGTCATAGTCACATGCCATACTTCTATAGTGATGGATGGGTGTAGATGATTGTAGGCGTCGACCCTTTCATTAATGTCATAGTCACATGCCCTGCTGGTTCTTATTTTCTTAGAGCCGTAGATTGTTCAGAGAGACGTAAGGATGCAGACTTCCACTTTTCCATTTTGAGAGATGCCATAGAGGAGGTTGGGGCTGCAAATGTGGTGTAGGTGATCACCGATTTAGCACGTGTGTGCAAATCGGCTGGGTTGATGGTGGAGGGTACTTACAGGCACATATTTTGGACCCCATGTTGTGTTCATGCATTGAATAATGCATTGAAAGACATAGGGAAGATGGATTGGATGAAGAAAACGGTGGCAAAAGCTAAAGAAATTCAGATGTTCATTTGCAACCACCACACCTCACTTGCTCTTTTCAGGACATTTTCAAAGGAGTTTCTCAAACTTGTTGATACAAGGTATGCCATTTACTTCATTTTGTTTCACTTTCAATTTGTATTCATAATCTGATTTTGTTTTAAATTTTTATTTTTTAATGAATCATTGAATTAATGAATGTAGATATGCCACATACTTCATCCTATTGGAGAGGATGGTTGAGATGCATGAGCCTCTACAACTAATGATGGTCAATGCTGAGTGGACTAGATGGCCTAATGCAAGTTCTACTCAAGGAAAGAGCATCAAACAAAAGATCCTCGATGATTGTTGGTGGGCCAATGCTAGGTAAGACATATTAGATGGCTGATTTTCATATTAAATTTTTTATTTTAATATTTTAATTTTATTGTCCAATGTTGCAACTTTTGAAGTTTCTAACATGTCAATTAACTTGTCAACTAATTATTTTGAACTTTTTGATTGCATTTTGTAGATATATTTGCTCCTTCATCCCGCCCATTGTAGATGTCATTAGATATGCTGATACAGATTCTCCTAGTCTTGGAGAGATATATGAGACATTTGACACTATGCTTGGGAAGATCAGGCAAGTTATTTTGGCAAAAGACCCCACTTTGGATTTATATGAGCAACACATTAGGCCCATTGTGACGCGGAGGTGGAATACAATGAACACCCCGCTTCATATGGCTGCCTTTGCTCTAAATCCAAAATGGTATGCACCAAGGGATGGTAGGGTGCCTCCATGTGATGATGCTGAGGTTTTAGATGGGTTCACACAGGCCATTGAAAAGATTTATCCACCAGAGCAAGCTTCACTACTTCGGTCACAATTTCTAGACTTTGCTAATCTTAATGGCCCAAACTTGAGTAAACCATAGGCGAGGTTGGATAGAGCTATATTAGCTCAATTGAACACTATTGGATGGTGGACCTATCATGGGAGAGATACACCGCAGTTGAAGATACTTGCCACTCACCTTCTTGCATAGGTTGCTAGTTCCTCTGCTGCAAAGAGGAATTGGTCCACATATAGCTTTATCCACTCCCTCAAGAGGAATAGACTTACCTTTAGACGAGTGGAGAAGCTAGTGGCCATTCATAGTGCTCTTCGGCTTCAGGATCGGCAGACTCCAGAGTATCGACAGACTCCAACTCTACGGTGGGATATTGATCCCGAGGACGCAGCTCAGGTAGATGAGGAGGAGATAGCTGAGGGCTTGGTTGGGGTCCCATTGGCTGAGGAGGAGCATTACAATGGCAGTGACTCAAAGGATGACTTTGATTTTGATGCGGTTATGAGAGATGATTAGGGGCAGCAGTGCTCTTTGTTTATTTTGTATTTATTATTGACATACGATATTGCATTTTGATTTTCATAGAAAACTTTAAAACTATATGGCAGCAATGTAGCCTTTGGGCATTTTGATATAAGTTTATAAATTATAACTTGGAGGTTGTTTCATGATTCGTGTATGTTAATTTTGAATGCGTATTGAGTATTGGCATAATGTTGAACACAAATGTTATATGTTAATGTTCTATAATGTGTATTACACATGCCTTATTCATGTTATCTATTGAATATTTAAAATTTCCCTATGTTTTTTAAATTTTCCCTATATTTTTATATACCTATCCCCTGCCGTCCCCGTCCCAGAAACTTGGGGTAACCTTGTCGCCCACTAATCTAAATGTGTGTGATCGGTTTGGATTTGTACTAGATATTACCCATTACTTATATTCAAACAATATGTTGAACCACACTGTAGGATATGACCAAAAGGTAAATCCAAGCAATGCTCCTTTAGCTGTTGCCTTGTTGGTCAACTGCTTGATGATGATTGTCCGAAGGACTTCATCAAAGGTCTTATTTTGTTCGTTCTTTCTCTTGTTCCTCTTGAACCACTTGTTGAAGAATGCTAGAAAAGGAACCAGCTTCAATTGTTGACACAACTTTTAGAGCATCTTGTGAGCAAAGGAAGTCTAGATGTACATGTAAAATCATTATTGATACAAATAATAATCCAAAGCACTTCCTTACTACAAATCCCTACTATGATTCTCAGGTGGTGTAGTTATTCAAGGTCCTAAAATTTTGTGCCCTGAAGATAATCCCTTGGCTCTAATTCTAGACAAAGTTGACGAGAATTGCAAGACCAAAGACAATGCTTCACCAATCACCATCAGAATAGAGGATGTATTAATTGATGAGGTTCAAAAACCTGAGAAATGCCAAAAAGTCTGTAGATTCCATCCAATGGGGACGTTGCTTGAAAGGTCAATGTTGTACATAGTACATACCTTCATGCTCGTGGATCAAATGCCAGTCATAAAGGAACTACTATGGCTTCTAAGCTTCCGAAAGAAAACTTATACTTCTTGACAAACTGCTTAGTGGAGAAACTAAGTAGGAATAAAGTGACCTGCCGCAGATATTCAAGGAAGCACCAGACACTAATTCGGAACAGCAGGCTGAAAGAGAATAGTTGTCAAATTTGAAATCAATTTATAGTATTAGTGAAGAGCAGGCAGGTTTAAATGAAGATGTCATGGCAAAGGGAGTTGCCATGGGTGAGATGGAAAGATGACCATAATAGATGATGATGTTATTGAGAAAAGTAATCTTGGTAGGCAATTTCTCTTTAGGGATTGGAATATTGGTCAAGGAAAATCAACAGCAGTAGCATCAGCAAAAAGGGCAATCAATCCACATTTGAGGGTGGAGGCATTACGAAATTGTGTTAGCTCAGATACTGAGAATATTTTTCATGACGCTTTCTGGGATAATCTTGATGTTGTTTTAAATGCTTTGGACAATGCAATGCCAAGTTGTATGTGGATTTAAGGTGTGTTTACTTTTAGAAGCTTTTACTAGAGTCTCAAACTCTGGAAGCCAAGTGCAATACTTAGATGGTTTTTCCTCATTTAACAGAGAACTATGGAGCATCCAGAGGACATGCTTCCTGATGTTGCTAGTTATTTCTTGGAAGTAGGATCAATAGACCTCAATGCCATAGGTCTAAACTCAGAAGAACCTACCAGTGGGAAGAAGGAATTGCAAGGAGAATCTACAAATTTCAAACATACAGATTTTAATGCAGAGGATGCAGCCACCAATAAAAAAACAGTCTACAGGTATATGGTTAGAGAGAAAGGACAAGTGCCAATGGACAATCATAAAGATAGTCAATGAAAGTCATGTCTAAAGTTGGATGTTGGTGATAGTTATAAATGACAAAGATCCTTTGAAAAGTGATACCATCTACAACCTCAAAAGAAGAGGAAAAGCATATCTACAGGGTTGTTGAAAAAGGCATAGTTCCACGGGGACGCATCCCCCTCGAAAAAGTGGCCGTCTCGGAGACGGGGATGTTTCTGAGACGCGGGGACGTCACAAAAATGTCCCCCAGCCGTCCCCTCGCTGTCCCCCTGTCCCTCCGTCATCCCTTGGGCGTTTCCTTCATAGGGAGTGTTCTTTGCGTCTCAAAGTCTCCTCGGAGTCTTATCTGTGACTCCAAGTTTCCCGCGTCCCCTGCGTCCCCTTATTAAAATAATGATTTTTCATTTTTTTTAAAAAATTCAAAAAAAAAGCTTTAGCCTTTAAGTTTATGATTTTCATTTATCAATTATCATAAGACATGAAATATTTTAAAATTTTAATATTATATTACTATAATTAAAATTTAAAATATAATATATTATTAATTATTATATGATTAATTTTTTATGACTTAATCTAAAGTAAGTCTTAAGACTAAATGAATTTAATCAAATTTCTTTTTTCACCGAGCATTTTTCATTCTGTGCAACTGTGTCTGGGGAGTGGCGGGAGATTGAGAGTGAGAAGCAAGAACACGTTATCCAACTCAAGCGAATCTAAACAGGTTTCTTTTTAATTTTTTAATATTTTATTTTTTATTCAGCTCATGAACTCGTTCTTTGAGGCAGTCACTAAGCTGTGCAAATTTTAAATCATTAATTGTTTACACTGTTACAATCTGGTCATGACGGGAAGGCTGGAACAGATGCCTCAAAGAGGTGTCTACTCATGGACTGGTCGCAATCCAGATGTGGTCACCTCTTTGAGGCATCTAATCCACACGGGGTGCGCCTAAGGCCCTAAAACTAAAAGTAAAATAAAAAAATTAAAATTTTTAATTTCTTCAATTTTTTTTATAAATTTAATTTTATTTATGTTATGCCTCTTTGGCCCTTGCTCATTGTGCTCTGCCAAATGTGGAAGCACAGGCAAGGCATGTGAACTGTTTGACTGATTTATAAAAAAAATTATAAAATAGTTCACATGCCTTGCCTGTGCTTCCACAGTTTCTATCAAATAGTTCACATGCCTTGCCTATGCTTCCACATTTTGCAGAGCACAGTGAGCCAAGAGGCATAATAAAATTATAAATTTATAAAATTAAATTTAAAAAAAAAATTGAACAATCAAACAGTTCACAACTTCACATGCCTTGCCTATGCTTCCACATTTTCATTTTAATTTCAGTCAAACAGTTCAATTCTGTGATTGTCAAACAGTTCACATGCCTTGCTTGTGCTTCCACATTTTGCAAAGCAAACAATTCACATGCCTTGCCCATGCTTCCACATTTTCTGTCAAACAGTTCACATGCCTTGCATGTGCTTCCACATTTTGATTTTGCATATCTTGCAATATTGCAATTCACGAGACCACATTTCTTTCAAAGTTTTAGACTTTTAGTTTATAGGTCTGATAATCTGATTTTTCATTTTTTTTTTACATGGTAGGTCTGATTTTTTTTATTTTTTAACATTGTTTTTGTAGTATTTTCATCATAATGAGTTCACACAACAGAAGTGATGATGAAACAGACATTCAAAGTGCAGATAATTCATTAGATGATCCTGACTTTCAAATAGGAGGGGAAGCTGAGGGTGAAGTTCAACCACAAGTACAACATGGCTCAGCCCCAAATACTCAAACTACCACAAGTTCCATTGGTAGTAAAGATAATAGCTGCCCTTCAGAACTCCTTCAAAAATGGGCCAAGGGCCCCTTTGATCCAAAAAAACCTTTAAAACAATTTGCATCCAAGGTAGCAGCAAAGCCTGGGGCAACTGGGGGCACTAGATTATGGAAGTGTCACATGTGTGAGCTTACATGGTTTGGCAGCATTACAAGAACTAATGCACATTTTCTTCTTATTCGAGGCAAAGGTGTAGATGTATGAAAAGTTGTGGCAAGTAATTTGAAGTACAGGGCTGAAATTTTAAAATTATGGGGTTGTAATGAGGATGAAGTGCCTACATCTGCTACATTGCAACATAAGAGTATGGGTGATCAAATTTCAGAAATGTCTACTTCTACTTTGCAGAGTCAAAGGCCACCAAATCCGTTCAGTTCAAGTGTAGCAGAGCCTAGGGGGAAACGTAAGATGGCATCTTCACAACCTTTAGCAAGTTTATTCAATGTGCAGGCAAAGGATGAGGCAGATGATGCCATTGGAAAATTCTTTTTTGCCAATGGCATTCCATTCCACGTGGCTCGCTCTCCTTATTATAAGGAAGCTGTGTCAAAAATAATAGGCGCGGGACAATCATATGTGCCACTAGGGGAGACTAAATTGAGGAGAACAATCTTGGATCAAAACTATTCCAAGATTAATATTTTGATGGAGAAGATGAAGAGAACCTGGGTCACAAGTGGATGCAACATAGTCATGGATGGGTGGACGAACATTAGGCATCGTCCAGTCATCAATATCATCGTCACATCTATAGCAGGCCCTTATTTCCTTAGGGCTATTGATTGTTCAGGGCATAGCAAGGATGCCCATTATCAGTTTCAGATCCTCAAGGATGCTGTAGAGGAGGTTGGGCCACAAAATGTGGTGCAGGTAGTGACAGATGCGGCCCATGTGTGCAGAGCTGCAGGGAGGTTGATTGAGGCAGCCTATAGACATATTTTTTGGACTCCTTGTTGTGTGCATGCTATGAATAATGCACTTAAGGACATGGGTAAAATCAGCTGGATCAAATCTATTGTCAGTGATGCTAGAGATGTGCAGATGTTTATCTGCAACCATCATCATTCACATGCACTTTTCAGGTCCTTCTCCAAGAAGGAATTCCTGAAGCCTGTAGAGACTCGGTATGCATCATACTTTATTCTCTTGGAGAGGATGCTTGAGTTGCAAGAGCCATTGCAACTAATGGTAATGACAGCAGAATGGAACAGATGGCCTGAGTCGAAGACACAGCAGGGATTGAGGGTTAAGGAGGTGGTGAAGAATGATGTTTTTTGGGCTGATGCCAAATATATTGTCTCCATCATTGAGCCAGTCTTCAAAGTTATTAGATTTGGGGATTCTAATGCACCTTCCCTTGGAGAGGTATACGAGTGCATTGATTCCATGCTTGATCAAATGAAGGCTAAAGTGCGAGAGAAGGACCCCACAATGCAATTCTACACCGAGCATATTTATCCAATCATTCAGCATAGATGGGAGAAACTCAACACTCCCTTACACATGGCTGCCTACGCATTGAACCCAAAGTGGTATGTGCCACGTCCCGGCAGAGTGACACCTATGGAGGATGTTGAGGTGAAGGAAGGGTTCATGAAGGCCATTGACAAAATGTATGATCCTATAGAGGCCAGCTTGCTTCGTACTGAGTGGACAAAATTTGCTACTCTTTGGGGATATTCAGAGGCAGCCAAAGTAGATTTGGAGACTATGTCACAGGAGGACCCCAAGTTGTGGTGGACTATGCATGGGCCTAGATCTTTGATTACTACTCTAGCCATTCGTTTGCTGTCCCAGGTTTCTAGTTCTTCTGCTTCTGAGAGGAACTGGTCCACTTATAACTTCATCCACTCTGTTAAGAGGAACAGGCTCACTTCTAGGAGGGCAGAGAAGCTTGTGGCTGTCCATAGTGCCTTACGTCTCATTGATCGCAGCACAACTACATACAAGGAGAGTCCAGCAGCCAGATGGGATGTAGAGCCAGAAGAGCCAGCACAGATAGATGAGGATGCTACACAGACAGGGCTGGTTGGTATTGGTTTAGATGAGCTTGAGCATTTGGGGTCCTCGTCCGATGGTTCCAGTGATGAGGAGATTGGCATGGAGCTTGGAGTTGGAGATGATTAGATCATTAGAGGCATCAGGCCATTAGCTATTTAGTATTTAGTATTTTGTTTTTGAAGTTTGAAGTTTGAAAACTGTTGTGTTGATAACTTGATAGTTGATACTTGATTGTAATTATGAATCATGACTATGAAATTTTTAAATTCAAATTATGAAACAACTAGTTCTCGTTCCAATCACAATGTCTATTAAGTTACAAGTATATTTTCATTTTGATTTTCAATTTTTCATTGTTTCAATGTTCACAAGTTCAATGAAATCATTGCAATGTGTTTAAACTCTAAAATTTACTTATTCCTTAGGCTTTTACAGTTATACATCTTTTGACTTTTTATAACTAATTTTTCAAGTACTATATGTATTTCAGCGCACTGCCCCCCCGCCGCCGTCCCCCCGCCGTCCCCAAACTTAGGCCCCACACCCCCACGCCCTCGAAACCCGTCCCCTGTCGTCCCCGTCCCCGAAACTCAATGGAACTATGGAAAAAGGTGAAAAGAAGCTAGGGTGACGTTTGCAAATCGTGCACAGTTCAATTGATATTTCAAGGCAACATGTGTCATTTGTTCTTTTGGAACCCTCCATTGTTTTCACCTTAAACCCGAGGGTAGTTCCAAAAAATCTGATTTACAGCACAGACCAGTCTCTAATAAATATAAGAGACGCAATTAAACAACATCAGTCATCACTAAGTTTCTCACCAAAAGTTCCTCTACCTGCATATCGTGATAATCTTCACATTTGGGCTGTAGGATTTAGACCCTCTTGGCATGATTGGTTTACTGGGTCTACATCTGATGTGCACGATGGGGCATTGCTAGACCTGTTTTCAAGGTAAAAAGGCATCCTTGCGTAACATTGTTAAAAACAAATACATCAATTGTCCTACTTTCAAGTTGCAAAAAAGCTCTGAAACCGATGATACAGTTGGAGAGTGCAATATTCATTCTAAGACAACTAATGATGAGACAATGCAATTGAGATGCTACTTGTAGATTCTGACGACTCACTTTCTGAATATCTATCTGCATTATAGGGGTTTGTTGCGGACAATGGCAATGATTTGGGAGATGATCTATTTAGACCACCAAGTAATAGTATGATGATTACTAAAATAGCATGATAATTTAGTGAAAAGACAGATTACAGTGATATGGATACAATGACATGAAGATGAGAATTGCAAACATAATGCAAAGACAGTAAAGGCCTATTTTGGGAGTTTGAAAAGGATCATCAGTGGTCTAGGTAGAAATAGAACAACTTGAGGGTCTCCAAAGTGGGTTTAAGCCACCTATCCAAGTCACTAGGGTCAGACTCTAAGCAGGTTTTCAAGATAGGTATCATGAGAATCCAAATAGGAATAACACTAAATCAAGATAAGACTAAATAAGTTAATGCTCATAGACATTACCTGTGATAAATGACATTAAGAAGAAACAATGTTGTTCACCTTTCTATAGTGAAAAACAATTAAAACCTTTTAGGGGTGCATAAAAAGTAGATTATAGGAGACCCTTTGTGTGCCTTGCAATGGAAAATAACAGTAGGACAAGAAATTTGGATGATTGGAGACCACAAGAGATAAATGTCAAACTGTACAATTTTTTTTTTGAATACAAAAGCCTTGAATCAAAATTTTAGAGAGAATTCTTCTTTGCATTTACCAAAACCTAATACTTTAAGGAGAGACCTGATAAACACAATCATGTCTAGAATTGCTTCAAAAAGGATGTTGAATCATTGAAAATTGATGCAAAACTAGAGATGCTAGTTCTATTTTTCTATGGAAAGATGATCTCTCAAGTGTAGCACCCTTGTTTTGTTAAAATAATATAGATTTTGTGGTTTTAGAAAAGAATGTAATAATATCAAAATCATATCGGTATCTAATTGTACCACTGAATTGTAACCAAGTAACCAACCATGGTAGAGGATGTACCCATCTGGAAAACCAAGTTGTTTGTCACTTATTCAAGACAATTTTTTAAAATTTCAGTGTGACACCAATCCCTTGCCTTGTTTGATCTTTAAAGTACAAGAGTCAGACACAAAATTGTGAAGAAATATATTGTATAATGTATAAGGCTTGTGAAGAAGAATGAAAGTTTAACATATGAAGATGGTCTAATCCCTACTATTCACTCTATATGAAAATAACTCTGGCAACTATTTTATTTACGGCATCAGCAGTAGCTAGTATCCATTCAATACTAACTTAATAATTCTATTGGAAAAAATGTCATAAAATAACCTCAAGAACAAGGAAAAAAAAATATTAAAACTGTCAAATAAACTCAAAATTCATTTCACTTCAAAATATCTCTATATGAAGAGACAATAGGGATCTAACACTAGGTATTACAATAATATCATATATGAAAATAGCCATAAATGAAACCAATGAGGTAACAATAGAGTTACTTGAGAATGAAATAAAAATAAAATGATCCAACTTCGTTCAGATTACCCAAAGAAACTCAATGAAACCATGGAAAGTGACTTACATCGAGATTCTGCACAAATTGTGTCATGCTGTCAAAGATGGAGATGAGAAAATCAGGCAGAGTTTGCAGGTAAAATATTACAAAACCCTACCAAAACCTTTTTCTTTTAAATGAGACGAACCGACACCAATCTGAGATAGCTGCTCTTAAATGTTTTTCAATAATGTAAACCCCTTGTCGTCTATGCAACTACATGGAGCATTTTTAGGAGAAGATATTAACACATGGCATAGCACATAACAGGTGTCAAAAGAATTTAATGGACATATTTACATCTACTAAAAATCTGAAGAAAATTGAACAGAATGAGAACAACTAAAACAATAAAGTGTGGCAAGCATAAATGGGGGACAGAGGTTGCCACGAGTCATCAAAAATATATTATATCTTCATTCTTTACAGTTGGAAATATGCTCATCACTTTATTACCCTGCCTCCATGAATCTTCCTGTATACTTTCGCTTTGAGTAACATTTCATAAGCAAAGGTGATTTCAGGGAGAATGGAGATCAAACCATTCTGAACAATTATATGGCACCCAAATTTAAATAGCATATTGGACTGATGTAACTATTCTATTTAGTGAATTTTAATGAAAGTTGTATTTCTCAAAAAAAAATGAAGATATCGAATGTTTTGTATACTCATATCAACAAAATCTGCTTTCTATTTAGTAAGACTGTTGAGTGGAAAAATTATGTTTTGAACTTGACATTTATTGTTATGTATGTTTCATCAAAGATCATAGAAGCAAAAACAAAAAATCTTTTGCAATTGCTAAACAATATAGTCTAACAGTACTTGTGGAAAAAGATAATTAGTAGGTAGTGGAACAAAATATTGGTTAACTAATTCAAAATGATTTCCCAGCTCTCCAGTTAATGTTTTTCTTCTTGCAATTTAGTAGGCCACAACTAAAGATAATGAAAACATTGGCATTTATGGACCGATCAATGTTCCTTCTATTGGAGGTGCCAAATAATTTTTTTTTGTCATGTTCTTCAAAAAATTGAATTATTCAATTTAACATATGCTAGAAGCATTTGAAAAATCCCTTATATTCAAACCAATTACTGAGATACTAAGCTTCAAATCTTGGTATAAATTGAGGTAAAATGATTCACCCCCTTTTCCCCAACTTCAATATTGCTTGGGTACAAATGTCCAAAAATTCTAAAAATATTAAGGTTCTATTAACATGAACAAATTTAACAATAGGAACACTACTGATAATTGATTATTCAATGCCAAACAAAAGAAAATTCCTTGTAATTGCATAGAGAATGGGAGAATGAAAGCAAACAAAAGTGTAAACCACGAATTTTGAAAAAAATTGTAATGTCCCTTCCTTAGGCAACTTAGACCTTAGGGGAGGTTGGCCTACCATTGGAATAAAGTGAAAATATTAAAGTTGCCTTAATGGAATAGTGAAAAGTGAATAGTAACTTAAAATCATAAGGTGAATAGTGAAAAGTGCCCCCCATCCTAGCAACTTAAGTTTGTTTTTAAAAAGTGGTCTTTCTTTTGATGAGGAAAGACCCTCAAAAGGAATATTTTAAGTGTTGGGCTCTTTTTTGGGGATTCTACTCTCATTTTTGGAAAACACTTTGCAAGTTTGAGCTCTGGAGAAGGGTTTCAACATTGCTTCAGCCTTCTGGGAACAAAAACTCTCAAAGGCTATCGTGAATTGGACGAGAACCCAATTCACCTTTGGGGAGAGCCTACCTTGGGTCTTCATTTGGGCTTATTTGGATGAGTTTTAGATATATATTTTGTGGATCTGAGTTTGTAGCAGTATTATATCAGCATATTGCAACAGATCAGGCATAGCCATAAATAGTATAGGTCTTCTCAAGGCCTTGGCAACTCATTTTATACCTTATCTCAATTGTTGCATCATTTCAAGGGTCACAAGCTTCAAATCCTAGGTGCTATGAAGGGTTTCATACAAATTAACGGATCTGATTTGCATATTAAGTTAGCTGGAAATTCATGTCAGACCCTACGACAAATTTGTGAAACTAGGAAGAAGTGAAAAGGGTTTGTCCTTGCTATTCAAGTTTATATCAAATTTTTATATGCAGATTTGTGATATGTACAATGACATTTGAGCCAATCAATTCATCATTATTGCTCTCTATTTAAATTGTATGACTCGTTTAAATTTTAGCAGCAATTTCATTCCTTCTAGTTTGTAATATTGTTGCATAAATCAACCTTCAGCAAAAAAGCACAAAAAAATTAGAAAAATGCAAAAACAAAACCCTTCCTATTCACTAGTCAAAAACTGTGATAAGAAAAAACTCAGAAAATCAGATCAAATTTGGGTTGGGGATCTTTCAAAATTCCTCTATCCTTTATGCTTTGATGGATATCCATACCCTATTCCAAAGTCCCCATTTTTGCACAGGCAGTTAGAATGGTAGCAAAGGTTTGACACCCACAACCTTCAAAATAACTAAAGGCAAGTAAACTTTTAAAAAATAAAATAGAAAACATTCCCACTTGTTCTTTTAGACTTGTAAATTATAATTCTAAAAAAAATAAGAGGAGTTCAAACCAAAAGAAGCTAATGAGGGAAGGGGGTTGTAAGAATTTAAAAGGTTCATCTGAAGATTAATAATGAAGGCAACAACGAAGTGGAATAATAATGGCCTAAATGTACTCCTAATTGAAAATCGCGTGCTCTTAACCAAGAATAGTCTCTTCTCCCTTAACACCTGAAAACTCTTAGTCCAAACAAAATGGTCATCTAAACACAACTGATATTTAGATCTGCATCATTGGACTAGCCACATTTAATCTCAAAGAAGAAAGAATCGAACCAAATATACACCAAACAGTCATCTCTAGAAATCATGACAACTCTAAAAACCTTAATATTTAACAAAAAAAAACCTGAAAAACTAAAAGCTATCATTCACTTGAGCAGATTATGTTCAAATTTTATTAGCTTACCTTTGAATATCGAATTGTTCAATGTGCGCCTTTGTTCTCCTTTGCATGAGAAACCATTAAACGACCAAAAAGTAGTTTAGACTGGTGTACTTCGCTAGTCAGATTCTTTTGAATGGAAAAAGCTCAATGGCTGAGCGAGGCCCTATTTCGCTAGTCAGATTGTTTTGAATGGAAAAAGCTTCGATGGTTGTCGGGGGCCTATTTGCATGTTGATTGTTTTGAATGGAAAAAGCTCGATGGCGGGGCCCTATACTTTGTCCTATATTCTGATTACACCCCATTACTTATTCCATCGTACCTAGTGCCAACTTTTCATGATCGCTTGTGTTCAACTTTATTTAGGTTAAAATTTATTTATTACTTAAAACATCCTACGTAATAGTGTCAAAAAAAACATTTATTTATAAGGTTTTGATGTACACGGGATAAATGGTGTAATTATATTATATTAATTATATATATAGGATAAATGGTGTAATTATATATATTAACCATATATATATATATATATAAAATACGTCTAGAGAATTCCTTCTCGAGACATCTATTTTTAATAAATTTTCTCATAATATTGCAATAGATGCCTCCAAAATGATATCTCTTAGTATTTTTATATATATTATTAAAATAATAAAATAATATATATATGCTAGTAGCAATCACAGCAAAACATGGAAAACAAAATTATCATGGTTAGGATAAGGGTTAAGGGTTAGGGTTAATATTAGGGTTGAGGGTTTGTGTTAAGGTTTGGGTTAGGATTGGGGTTAACATTATGAATAGGGTGAGGTTTACGATTCAAGTTATCAATAGGGTTAGGGTTAGGGTTAGAGATAAATTTAGGATTATAGTTGGATTAGCCTTAACAAGAAGATTAGTGTTAGGGTTATGATTATAATTAGAGGTAGAATTATAATTTGGATTAGGTTATCATCATAACTAGGGTTAGGGTTAAAACTGGGAGTAGGATTAGGGTAAGGATTTTAGTTCTAGGGATAAGGTTAGGGTTATTATTAGATATTGAATTATGGTTAAGGTTAAGGTTAGGGTTATGATTAAGGTTTTAGATACTATCAAAGATATAATTAGGGTTATGGTTACAATTATGATTATGGTTTAGGTTAGGGATAGGGTTATAGTTAGACACATACTTAGGCTTAGGGTTTGGTTTTGGGTTTAAGGTTAGGATTTTTGAGTTAATTTTTGAGTTAGAGGTTGGTTAGGGTTTGGTTTAGGGTTTAGGGTTAGGGTTAGGTTTATGGTTAGGATTGGGTTAGGGTTAGGGTTAGGGTTAGGGTTTGAGTTAATGTTTTGGAACTATAATTAGGGTTACAATTAAGGTTAGGGTTAGGATTAGGATTATAGTGAGGATTATATTAAGAGACATAATTAGGATTAGGGCGAGGGTTGCAGTTAGAATTAGTGTTAGTTCTAGAATTAGGGTGGGTTAGAAATATTGTTAATGTTAGCGTTAGGGTTAGAGTTAAAGTTAGGGTTACGATTAGGGTTAGGGTTAGGGTTAAAATTTGAGTTAGAATTAGGGTTGGGATTTTAATTAGAATTAGTGTTAGTTTATAGATTCAGGGTGATTTAAAAATAGTGGTAGTTTTAGTGTTACAATTAGAATTATAATCTTATCCCTTGTCCTACTTGTAATGCTAATTCAAATATAACCTTAACAATAATTCCAACCCTATTGATAATCATACTTATAATAAATACCTTAATTCTAATTGTAACCCTAGTTAAAACCTAACCCTAAACCTAAATTAAGCCTAACCCCAACCTAACTTTAATTATAATTGAATACTAATCCTAACACTAATTGAACCCTTACCCTAATTGAATATGAACCCTAATCAAAACCCTAATTGAATCTTAACCCTTATTGTAATTGTAACACTAACCCTAATCCTAGTTGAAAAACAACACTAATCCTAGAACCCTAACCCTAATTAAACATCAATTGAACCTAACCCTAATTGAATCTTAACCCTTATTAAACCCTAACCCTAATAGTAATTAATCCCCAACCCTAATCCTAACCCTTACTCTAACATTGACCTTAATCTTAACTTATAACTCTTAACTCTAACCTTAATATAAATATAACCCTAACTCTAACTTATAACTCCTGACCCTAACCCTAATTGAATGCAAATCATAGCCTTAGGATCTATCTTAGAATCCTAACCCTAACCATAACCCTTATCTTGTTGAAATTCAACCCTAATTGAACCTAAACACTAATCCTAACGTTAAGTCTAATTGTAACACTAATTGAACCTAAACAATAACCCTGACCTTAAGTCTAATTGTAACCCTAATTAAACCCTAAACTTAAGCCTAAATGAACCCTAACTATAACCTTACTTTAACCCTAATTATAATTGAATATTAATCCTAACCTTAGTTAAACCCTAACCCTAATTAAATATAAACCCTAATTATATCCCTGATTAATTCCTAATTGAATCTTAACCCTTACCATAATTGTAACCCTAACCCTAATCCTAATTGAATTTTAACCCCAATCTTAAGCCTTACACCAAACTTTATCCTAGAACCCTTACCCTAATTGAACATCAATTGAACCCTAACCCACCCTAATTGAATCTTAGTCCTAATTAAATCCTAACCCTCACACAGATTAATCATCTAACATTAACCCTAACCCTTACACAAACCCTAATACTAATCTTAATTTGTAACTCCTAACTCTAACCCTAATATAAATCTAACCCTAACTCTAACCCTAATTAAATGCAAACCCTAACCCTAACCCTATTAAAATTCAACCTTAATTAAGCTTGATACCTAACTCTAAGCCTAACCTATTGAATCTTAACCCTAATTGAACTCTAACCCTAATTGAACCCAAACCACAATCCAAACCCTAATTGAACCCTAACCCTAATGCTAAACCCAAGCTTTATTTTAGAACCCTAACCCTAACTAAACCTCAACCTAACTTTAATCCTATTTATAACCCTAATTGACCTCTAATTGAATCCTAATTGAAGCTTAATACTAACTGATCCCTAACCCTAACCCTATCCCTAATTCAACCCTAATCCTCATTAATCCTTAACCCTAACCCTAATTGTCATCCTAATATATCTTCAATCACCTAAACCCTCCAAGCTTTATCATAGAATTTTTATTGAACCCTAGCCTAATTTAATCCTAATCATAATCATATCCATCTCTCTATATACATATATCTCCCTCTCTCTCCTCTAGGGAGATATACATATATTCGACGGATTTTTCGGATTTCGAGGATCCTGATCTCGATCCTTCCAGATCTCTTTGAAATCTCTCTCTTTATCTTTTTCCAGGATCCGTGATCTCGACGTGAAATTTTGACGGATTTTGATCGACCTGATCTCGTGACGCCGGATATTCTTTCGGATTTCTTTCTCGATTGATTTTTCCTGATTTCTGATGCGAACGGATCTGGTCGATCTTTTGATTTTATCTTGATTTTATCCTGATGCCTTGTCGACTTTGATCTGACTGATCTTTCGATGCCTTGCCTCTTTGATTTCGGTTCGCGATGCCGGACGGATTGAACGATTTGACGTCGATTTGATGCCTGATCCCGGATTAATTTTCCGGAAATCTTGATCCTGCTTTTGACGCCGATGACGGACGGACGATCTTTATCGACGTGCCTTTATCGACCTTTGATCCTGATCTTTGACGCCTGACGCTCTCGCCCGACGACGCTGACGATTTTCCGATCTAAGACTTTGATCGACGGGATTTTTTTGACGCGATTTTGACGATCGACGATTCTGATCTTTATTTATCTTTACCGGATCTCTTTGTTTTTCCTTTGCCTGATCTGACGATCCTGATCCTTTCGAGCTGAAATCTCTTTCTTCCGATTCTCTCGACGCTGATGATCGATCTCTATCTCTATCTCCTTACCCCTTTGTCTCTCTCTTGCTCTTCCCCCTATATTGCTCCCCCTCTCTCCCTCTCTCCCTATTTGAAGCATAACATGAGCCTATTGGTAATGGAGCTTGATTATCTTCCTGATTTAGATGTTTTATTTTAGTTGTGCATAGATCCTTCTAAGTGGATGCATAATTTATTTGAATTTGTCACTTTTCTATTAAAATTTGAGCCCTTTATTGCACAAACACCATTTTCTAAATGGACTACCAATTGACCTCATGTTTACTTCACAAATGTATGTAAAAAATAGACCAAAATTTTCCCTAATTTATCTTTCACACATCTTGAACACACCCATTGCACACCAAAGTGTGATTGCTAGTTTTAAATTGATTTTAGATGTGATTTGATTATTAAAGGCCTTATATTAGACTATATATTTAAGTTGCTCTATTTTTATACAATTAAATATTCATTTATAATATTTAATTTTGAATAAAATTTAATATTAATGATTTTTCCTTTTTGAAATATTTTTCAATTTTTTTAAAAATATTGCATTTTTTTTTATGTTTTAAATTATTAATTTAGAAACATATTTTTATATGTAATAATAAATTTAGAATATATTTTTTATTTAATTTTTATTAATTTAGAAACATATTTTTATATGTAATATAATTTAGAATATTTCTTCTTTCATCAATACCTCTATCTCTATCTTATTATCTCTACATGTCTCTCTACCCCTATATCTTTCCATCTCTACCTCTTATATATCACTCCCTATATCTTTGTCTTTGAATCCCCCCTCATTCTCTCCCCATCTCTCCCTATCTCTCCATCTCTATATATTTACATCTTCCATCTCTATCTATCACTCTATCCTCTCTCTCTATCTATCTCCCTCTCCTCTCCATATCCCTCTCCTCTGGTGCAGGAGCACCTATGAAACACTAGGCACTTTGTAAGTCTAGGATGCAGTTCTTTTGTTTTTGATGTTTTCCATGAAGGTCATGTTGACCATTGAGTAGAGAAGATAGTTTAGAGATGTTTTTTACCCCTAGGATTAAAGTTGTGAAAGAATGGATGGGTTTAGAAATTCATCTTGTTTAGGTTGCCAACAATTGGCAAAAATTGAAAAACATAATGGATTTTGTAACTCTGGCCATTCGGTCATGAATATGTTTGACCAAGGAAGATAACTGATTGAGGAACCTTATTTAAGGTGCGCCTCGACCTAAAAGCAGGGTTGGAAGCATTAGCATTGTGGTGTAATTTGTGAAATTGAAGGGAAAACAATGTTTTGAGGGTTATTTTTTTGATCTTTTGCTTTAAGAAGAGCTTTAATGGATTGAATTGATTACTATTTTTTACTTAGGATGTAGTGCTGATAGAATACAAGTTTTGTGTGACATCTATTAGTCTTTTTGATTTGTTTTATACCTTTGTTTGTAAATAGTTTGTTTTCTTTTTGTTGCTAGTCTGAACCAGGCAGTCTTGAAGAAATGGAGTGCTAGACCACTTTCCCACCGTAAAAATTGTATGGCCCTTTGGGAACAGTGTCTAGACTCCATGTATGTACATATGGTAGGCTTAGGGATTTGGGAAAAGACTGGAGCTATTGGAAAGATCTTGCCCTAGGTGAGCTAGAATGGTGCCCAACTAGGAAGGCAAGAAGTACAGAGCACAAAATTTTGCAGGGGAACAAGTTCTTTGAAAATTTCCTTTTGGAGGTGGTGGGTAAGTGTCTTAAGTAGTTTTAGTATGAAGGAGAAGGCTTCATCAGTTCTATTGATGTGAGAACAAGTTGACATAATGAAAGTAGCCAGATAGTGGCTTAAAAACCCTAGGAAATGCCCATTTTCAGGTTCAAGCATTGTACGGTCAGTTAAGGCTTACGACCTCAAAAATCCTTGAGAGGTGTTCATTTGATCCAAGAATCTCAAAGAAAGAGTGAGTGTTCTTTGGGAAGGTTTTGAGCAAAGACCAATTTTCTCGGAGGTGGAGGCCTAATGGGGGCTCAAGGGCTAGTAGCCTTTTCAACCCTAGATGAGGGCTTGGTGAAAGCAATGGAAAGGTGGAGTTTTGGTGAACCTTCAAGAACCATAGGAGGTTGGTTTGAAGCCACTAAAGACATTTCTACACCCCTACAAGATCAAATTGTGTGTTGAGGATAGGTTAGCCTTTAGGATAGATCAAGGGCTAAAGAAGTGTTGAAGCATTGCCCCAAGGTTGGTTTGGTTGATAGGATATGACTTGATGGTTGGGTTGGCAAGGTGAACCAGGGGAGTCTACACAAGTAGTAGGCCCTATAGGTTAAAGTGGTGGAGTGTGACACCATAGGGTCTTCCTAAGCAAGATCCAAAGCATGGAACAGTGAGTGTTTCCATCCAACCCTCCCTATCAGATTGGTATCAGAGCAGTTAAAGATTTGGGATTGACTATTGTATGTCTGAGACTGAGTCTAGTGGTTCTTCCACCATGGTGACAAATGCAGAGTTGCCCAAGATGGTTGAAGGGCGGGAGGAATAAAATAGGCTATTAAAGGAGAGAATAGACCAACTTGAGCAAGCATTGAATGATGTGCAGTTTGAAGGAAGAATACCTAAGAAAGAAGAGGCTGTAGAGGAAGATAAGATCCTTGAACCTGAACCTATTTTGAAAGAATAACCTTTCTTGAAGGCATTGAAGGCTTTGGGTGGTAAAGCACTTGAAGGCATACCACTGTTTAGTGGGAAAATGGAAGTTGATCTAGTCATGGATTGGATAGAGGGTGTGGAAAACCATTTTGAGTGTGATGGGGTCACTAAGGCACATAAGGTAAAGGTGGCCAAATCAAGATTGAGAGGTTTTTCATTGACATGGTGGAAGTTCATTCAGGCAGAGAGGGAAAAATAAGGCAAGCAACCTATTTCAACTTGGAAAGGAATGGTTGCCAAAGTGAGGGAAGCATACATGCCAGATGATTATGAGATTCAGTTACACAAGAAAAGGCAGAGCTTGAGGTAAAGAGACCAGGATGTGAACACTTACACTAAGGAGTTCCAAAAACTTTACATGAGGTCTAATGTTGTAGAAGATGAAAGTCTCAAAGTGGCCAAGTATCTTAATGGTTTGAAGTGGAACATCCAAGAGGAGATGACTCTTCTAAGTCCTAAGACGATACACCAATGTTACCAATTAACTATTAAGATTGAGGTAAGAAGCAAGAGGAAACAAGAACAGGCCTCTAAGAGCAGAGGTAAAGGCAGAGATCAAAGAGGACATAGAGGTGGATACCAAGGTAGAGGGACTGAACAAAGAAATCAAGGAGAGTCTAAACTCACAAAGCATGGAAGTGAGACACCTTCTAGAGGAGGATATAACAAAGGTAGAGGACCTCAAGGAGGTTCAAGTAGAGGAAGAGGAGCAAGCAGAAGTAACTCATACTTTGCTAGTATGATGTGTTACAACTGTGGTCAAGTAGGACATCCAGCTTATAGGTGCCCAGAGAAAGCATCTTCTTCAAGCACTGAGAAGAGAGTGGCATATTCTCAAGAGGACACCATGAGTGCCAAATCACTAGAGGTCAGTCACATTGAATCAGAAGTGGGGGAGAATATGATGTTTAGTAGAGTTTTGATCAAACAACTGGTCAAGGACGATCCAAAATAGAGAAGGGCCTTATTTAGAGTAAGATGCAAAATACTTGGAAAGGTGTGTAAGGTTATAATGGACTCTGGGTCTACTGACAACATAATCTCAGAGGAGGCAGTGATGAAATTGAAGTTGGAAAAGGTACCCCACACCATTCCCTACAAGGTGACATGGTTGAACAAAGGACAGAGTGTTCTTGTCAATGAGCAGACAATGATGGAGTTCTCCATTGGAGGGGACAAGGATAAGTTGATTTGTGATGTGTTACCCATGGATGCATGCCATCTTCTATTGGGCAGACCATGGCAATATGACAAAGGTGCCATCTATGATGGAAAGGCAAATACTATCTCATTCAAGAAGGATGGAAAGACATTTCAGTTGCAGTCACTGTCAGATGAGGAAGAAGGATAGTTAAGGACCCCTAATGTCTTATTGAACAGTGGCAAAGAGTTCATTAACAACCTGCATCAAGGAGGTGAAGGATATGTGGTCATGATGCAATCCAAAGAAGAGAATAAGACTGAGAAAATAGTCATACTAGAAGCAGTCTAAAAGTTACTTGAGAGGTACAAGGACATAGTTAGTGATGGGACACCAACAACCTTACCTCCAAAGAGAGTCGTTAGTCATCAAATTGACTTCATACTAGGGGCTTCATTACCAAACAAAGCAGCTTATAAGCTTACACCTGATCAAAACCTAGAAGTAGCTAGGCAAGTGCAAGAGTTGTTAGACCAAGGATTGATTAGGAAGAGCATTGGCCCATGTGCAGTATCAGTGGTATTAGCATCCAAGAAAGGTGGTAAGTGGAGATTATGCACTGATTCTAGGGTAATAAATAGAATCACAATCAGGTATAGGTCCCCCATTCCTAGAATTGAGGACTTGATGGATTGTCTTGGAGGTGCTCAGTACTTTACCAAGTTGGATCTCAAGAGTGGATTCCATCAAATCAGAATCAAGGATGGAGATGAGTGGAAAACAACCTTTAAGATAAATGATTGGTTGTATGAGTGGAAAGTGATGCCATTTGGCTCTCTAATGCCCCTATCACATTCGTGAGGCTCATGAATGAAGTGCTTAAAGACTTTACATGGATATTTGTGGTAGTGTATCTTGATGATATACTCATTTTTAGTAAGACAGCAGAAGAACATTTAAAGCATGCAAAGATGGTACTTAAAAGGTTGCAAGAGGAGAAGTTAGCCATCAACCTAGAGAAATGTGAGTTCTTCAAACAAGAGCTTGTGTATTTGGGGTTTGTAGCATCCCAGGGAACATTGAAAATGGACCCAAGCAAGGTGGAAGCTATACTAAACTGGCCTACACCAACCACAGGGACAGAGGTAAGAATTTTTCATGGATTGGCTTAGTTTTATAGGAAGTTTATAAGAAACTTTAGTGGCATATATGCACCAATCCTAGATACAATCAAAGGAGGCTTAAATACTAAGTTTAAGTGGACTCAAGAAGCTAAGAAGGGTTTTGAGAAACTGAAACAAGAAGTGGCAACTCAACCTATTCTCTTATTACCTAGTTTTGACAAGTTGTTTACTTGGAATGTGATGTTAGTGGAGTTGCAGTAGGAGTACTCAACCAAGAAGGCAAGCTTGTGGCTTTCTTTAGTGAAAAGCTCAATGAAGCTAAGACAAAGTACTCTACCTATGACCTAGAACTGTATGCTTTAGTGCAGTCACTTAGGAAGTGGAGGCATTATCTCCTACCCAAAGAGTTTGTGGTGTTTACTGACAATCAAGCCCTTCGTTACATCAACACTCAAGAGAAATTAAGCAATAGACATTTGAAGTGGATGGAGTATCTTCAAGCCTTCACATTTACCATCAAGCACAAGAAGGGAAAAATGAACAAGGTGGCAGATGCACTAAGCAGGAGATTGTTGACAGTGCAAGAGATACAAATCAAGAGCATTGGAATAGAGAGTTTCAAGGATCTCTATGGAGAAGATGAAGACTTCTTGGAGGCTTACAAGGTATGTTCTAACTTTGAGAATCATTTTCATAGCCAATACTCATAGTATACATTTAAAAATGGGTTGTTATTCAAGGGAAATCAGTTATGTGTTCCAAAAGGCTCTATGAGAGAGAATCTTATCCAAGAGAAGCACAATGGTAGTCTTAGTGGTCATTTTGGTATCAACAAGACAATGGAACTAGTGCAAAGGTATTACTATTGGCCCAAGTTACCAAGGGATGTCAGGAGGTATGTAGAGCAGTGTGTAGTTTGCATGAAAGCCAAAGGGGGACCTAGCAATGTAGGTTTGTATCAACCTCTACCTATTCCCAATAGACCATGGGAGTGTGTCATCATGGATTTTGTGGTAGGACTCCCCAAGACTAAGACAAGGTTTGACAGTGTCTATGTGGTAGTAGATAGGTTTAGCAAAATGAGTCACTTTATCCCTTGCAAGACCACACATGATGCTAGCTACATTGCTCACCTTTTCTTCAAGGAAGTTGTAAGGATCCATGGATTTCCTTTAAGCATTGTATCAGATAGAGATGTGAAGTTTATGAGCCACTTTTGGAAAACTCTATATAGTAAATTAGGTACCAATTTATCCTT
>VDFB02294522.1:0-12869 GCA_007258455.2 Sequoia sempervirens | reverse complement strand
ATTTTATTTACAATAAGAAGAGGGTTTATAGTTTAAGAAATATGGAACTTATCATTTAAGGCCCAATTTTCTTTGCAGTACTAGCTCCAAATCGGTCTTCTTGTTTTACGAGAAGGATGCAAATCAGATCTTTCTTTCTTTTCTATTAGGGAAATTGGCCCAAGGAATAAATAATCAGAGGGTTGTTCTTGAAATCTTCGTATTATTATCTCCAATCAAGCAATATTTTTCCCTTAACCCATAAAATAACTATAGATCTATTTACGTGTCTAATCAATGAGAACTCCTTTCTATTTTAAAATAATTTTGTTGTGTTAACTCTTGGATGTAAGGTTGGATAGTCCTCTCCCCATACCCTCCATCTATGACTACATCAAGTGGTGTCATAGTGAGTTTTTAATCCTTTGGGAGTGAACATTTTGGAAGATCCTATGGTAATTTAATTGTCAAACAAAGAAAGCCAATGTGTTTTTCAATAGAGTGCTGACTACGAGGAAGTTGCAATCTTTTAGTCAAACCATTGATGTCAGGAAGTTGCACTAGATTTGAAGGAAGGATGCCATCAAGGAGGGTTTCTAGTATGTCTAATATTGTTGGAAGAATGGAAAAATGATTGATATGATGAGGTCAAAAAATATTTGATTAGATTTTGTAGAAGACGTTAGAAAGGCAGGTCTAAAACTTAGGAATGAGTATGAGAGTGATGATGATGAACTAGGATCTCCAATTTTGAATAAAATACCATAGAAGAAGAAGAAGAACTAGATTAGATCAAAATGGTGAAATCTAATTTGAGAAATGGTAAGAGAACTAGAACTAGAATTGATAGTTATTTTGGTAATTTGAATCCTAAAGAATTAATTGACTTGATAAATGATATGGAAGATTACTTTGAATAGGAGAAAATTGAGGATCCAAAAATGGTTAGCTATTCTAAAACTATGTTGAAATTTCATGCTAATATTTAGTGGAGAGAGGTTCAATTAGGAAGAAATAGGAGAGGAAATTAGGAAAGAATCACAAAATGGGATAGGATCGTAAAAAGATAAGGAATTAATTCATAACTACTGACTACAAACTGGAAATGTTGAAGAGATTGTAAAATATAAGGAAAATGGAGAACACGGTGAAGGAGTACATTTAGGAGTTCCATAAGATGATCATAAGAACTAGACACATTAAAACCAACAAAGAGAAAGTGGCATGATGCATAAATGGTCTTAGAATGAACATCCAAAAAGAGCTGAGTTTGGAAAGGATGACAACATTTGAAAAAGCCAATCAATTTGTGCTAAAATTTGAAAAAAATATTTGAAAAGAGGTAGAAAGGTAAAGGAGGAATATTTGAAATAGGGAGACCACAATATGGTGAAAGAAGACCATTTACAGAGAAAAACAAGGATGTATTCTATCTATATCACAAAAAATAGAGAATTCATAGTTTCCAAGGGAGAAGCAATGGAAATTCCTACCACACTAACAAAGGAATTAGAAATACCTACCGTAATGATGGATATTAGAGGATTAATAGGGGGTTTGACAAGAAACCATTTTGAGGAATCTATTTCAAATTCTGAGGAGGACATTGAGCATTTGAATGCCACAAAGTGAGTGATAGTAAAAGAGGAGAGAGTAACCCAAGAGTTACATATGTAGAGGAATAACTGGTTGGGTCACAATGAACTATTCAAAACCCTAATAAATATGAATCATTGGTCATGAGGAGAGATCTATTGCAAACTGAGATAACTGACGAACTAGTGCATATGGAAAATAATATTTTGAATGGTATACAAATTAGGAGGTGATTTTTGTAAAGTTATTGTTGGTGGTGGTAGTATAGATAATTTGGTTTCTAAAGATATAGTAAGGAAGTTGAATTTGAAGATGATGAAATAACTAAACCCATATAGGATTGTATGGATTCGAGATGATCACAAGATGTATGTAAGTGAACAATGTTTAGAGAAATTCCATATAGGATCAAATAAGGATAAATTTTTGTGTGATATTAATCCCATAGGTGCATTTGATGTGTTTTCAAGAAGGCCACTGGAATACAATAGGAAGAAAATTTATGATGGAAGAAAGAATAACTACACAATGATCTTGAATGGGAAGAATGATATCTTGATACCTTTAGAGGAGAAATGCAAGAGTGAAGTGTATGGTAATTCCAAAAAGAATTTGGTAGATGGATGATTTTTTTTGGATTCAATGATACATGAAAATATGTGTTTTGCATTAATTCCAAGGAACTATAGAAATTAGAGTGCATAAATTACCATCACAAAGGAGAAGGAACCATCATAGATGGAATTATTTGAATTTATATCAAAATACCAAGATATTATATAAGAGAATGTGCCAAAAATACTACCACCAATTTAGAGTATAATTCATCACATGGATCTCTTACCTAGACCTAGTTTCCCAAATGAAGTGGTACGCGGGATGACACTAGTAGAGAATGTGAAGCTAAATATAAAAGTGTAGGAGCTAACATGAGAAAAATTTGATCCAAGAAAGTCTAAGCCCTTGTGTGGTACCCACAACATTAGCACCAAAGAAAGATGGAGAATGGAGGATTTGCACATACTCAAAAGCCATCAAGAAGATCACTATCAAGTACATATTCCTATTGCCAAGGATGGATGAAATTATGGATTGTTTGAGTGATGAAAAGTACTTCAACAAGATAGACATGAAGAATAGATACCATCATATCAAAATCAAAGAAGTATATGAATGGAAGACTACATTCAAGACAAATGAAGGGTTGTAAGAGTGTTTAGTCACACCTTTTATATTGACCAATGCACCAAGTACATTCATGTAGCTGATGTTCAGAGGTATTTAAAGAACTCTTTAATATATTTTTTATAGCTTACTTGGATGACATGTTTATTTTCAATGGGAAAAAGATGAACATTTGCAACATATCAAGCAAGTTCTTAAAAAATGGAGTGAAGAGAAGTTGATCCTAAACATTGAGAAGAGTAGTTTCATGTAAACATATATTTTTTTATTTATGATTTGTTATATATACTGAAGGATTGAAGATGGACATAGAGGAGTTAAGCATCAACAAGGTAAGATATTTTCCTGGACTAGTGAGTTTCTATAGGAAGTTCATTAGGAGCTTCAATGCCATCTATACACCAATGATAGATACAATAATGGGAGATCAAAAGGAATTCAAGTGGACATCAGGAGCACAAAATAATTTTGGAATTTTTGAAGCGGAAGGTAACTGAGTAGTTAGTGTTAACTAGTTGAATTCTATTGGAGGCATTGGTTTGTTCTCCAAGTCTCTTGATCCTTACAGGCTACATCAAAATCCTTTTGCTATGTAGGGAACGACATTCAATATTATGACAATACTCTTAGAAAGTTGTACTAAAAATTTAATATTTAATGAATATGGAGGGTCACACCAAGATATATCATCTTTAAAATGAGAATTAAATTAATGGTCATATGGATTTTGCATTGAATTTTGTAATGACTCTTGTATCTAGAGTCAAACTTGGGCACTATCCTTAGCAATTTCTATTGATTGCATTGATTATAAATATGAGTAAGACTTTTCTTATTCAATGTATTCTATGTAGAGGGCTCTTAAGATGGGATAATGGGTGGTGAAATAGTTGTAAGGTAGGGATATAATGTCCAATATTATCCATGGTGGACAAGTGATGGTATCTTATTATTCAAGAGAATCATAACTCAAAAAAACATAGTGTACAATACTTAAATAACCAATGAATTTTCGTTAGAAACACAAAGGAAAAGGTCATCTAATTCCCAAATAGTAAATACAAGGTTTGAAATATTCAAGAAGGGGGTATAGAAGCCTAATTAAGTTGAAAATGGATACCTAATGTTGGGTTTTAACTTGAAATATATCATAATTAATCCCCTTTAATTAACTTTAACACCACTCCAAAGGAGTTTCAAAGGAAAATAAGAGTGAAAATAGAAAACCAAATCATTATTGATGTATCTGAAACCCTCTTCATGATAAAATAATAAATACCAAAGAATAGAAAATCCAAGGAAATTCATCTAAGATAGTTATAATTTATAAAAATGCCAAACTGTATTAAGATACCATGATCATGAAAATACCAAACACATCATAGAAAAACACCATTTCTAATCATATAATTCACTCATAAAACATGAAGGGATATGAGCATATCTAGAACTAGGACTACTCCAAGGGACTTCCAAACCACACAAGATTCAAAAGCATCTAGATATACAAGAAGATAACTGATAGATAAATGACATTACACACCAATAACTATGAGAAACCAAATGATCAATTGAACCAAGGGGTGAATCATAAATTATTTTATCTCAAATTAGAAAGTAGAATGACATATTTATAGAAAATAAAAAATGAATCAAATGTGTATTATCTAATAATCATTTATAATAAATATATGCTACATCAGAAAAAATAAAATTATTAACTAAAAATCCATATAGAAATACAATGTTATATGTTGGAAAAATTATAATATATGCCAAAGAAAGCTAGATATAGGTTTATAAAATATCTATATAGGCATACACTGTCACATTTCAATGATACAAAAAATTAATGTACAAAAATACTTATAGCCATAGAACAAATTCACAATTTTATCAATCCTCTCGATGAGAAGGCAAGATTCTAGGATAATTCAGACTATATAGTGGTTGGAGAGTCAATTAATAATGGTTTCTTTTGAACTTGCTCACTTGACATTCTCTCTAAAATAATTTAGACCTCCACCTTTAATACAATAAATTTTATGCATATGAATATATGAAAAATAATTTATAGAACAACATATAAGATATTAATCACTTGCCACCATGTAATAATTGGTCTCAACCAATCAATGCTTCTGTTCATCCATTTGAGGGGTAGGTGCATGATCTAGAGTCGCGAACCCCTATGACCAGCATCAAGAATCAAATTGAACTACATATGAGTACCATTTAAATTTTCATAAATATACATTGGATCAAACTAGAAATATAATATAAAATTTACTAATCTATCTCATACCTTTATCAAAGGCATCGAAGAAAGTTTTTTTGCAACAATACCCACCTCTATTGTGTCATGAATATTGAGAGGAGTCTAAATAAATGGCATCGGCTAAAAATGAATCAACATAATTTTACCAAAATCTACCTAACATTATTTACCAAAATAATCAAGCTCACCTTAATGGAACTTGTATGACTACAAAAAAAACATAGACACGTAGAAGTCATATGGGAAAGGGTGTGCCATACAGGCATAATACAATAAGATTAGACAAAGACATGGGAATGGATCCCAACCTTAGAACTTGTTAGATTTATTGTCAATTGAGAGAAATATAGAGTTAAATAAAGAACATTGGTTAGGACATACAAGGATTCATGTCACACATTTCTTCATCAAGACCTCTATCCTTTAGTATTTGATTGAGCCTTCGTGACACCCTTGCTTGAGAATTTGGTAGCGACACAAGGTTAAGACCACATATTTGAATTTTCTTGGGTTTCTTCCTATACGTTAAGGTATCATTGACTCACAGTTTTAGATCATTCTCTTCATATGTTTTGAAGACCAAGTTTCATGTAGATTTATTGCTAGAGTTCAAAACTCTAGACTGGTTTGAATTTAATATAAATATCCAATAATTTATAGTAGTATGCTTATCTCAAATCTTCAAATTTAAGGTGTCTATATTATAAATTGATTTTTTAATCAATCTTCAAATTCATATAATTATTTTTGTACATATATATCTTGCAATTTCTATAATTTATGAGATCTCATAGTTTCCACAAGGTAGACACCTATAACCTCTATTGCTATTTGCATCTATTTTTAAATATCATTACTTTATCTCCATGATATTTTTGATATGCTATGTTAAATAAACATGTCATAGGTATAAAGAAATGGCTATTTTTTAATCTAGAATTATTGCAATAAATATTTAATTTAAGTATAACTTCCTTAATTCTCTTTTATAATAATTTTTACTTAGAGGATTATTGCAATAAATTCTCCAATTAAAGAAAAGTTCCCTAAGTCTATTTTATGATAATTTTCATTTAGAATTTTACGAATGATATTTAATGTAGCCATGTAAAATCTAAAAATTTGTTGTTCATAAATATAATTTTATTCATTTGTTGAGATTTTTTGCAAATTGTTTTAGAAAAAAATAGCTCTTGTTTCCAACTAAATATTTTCAAAGTCATCATATCTCTAATGCTAGATCCTATGGAATTTTTTATACTTCCAATCTATCTTTGATAGGGCTTCAGGAAAATTCACCGCCAACAATTCACCTCCAAGAATTCATTACCGGCAATTCATAACCATGATAAATTAATCTCTAAGAAAATTCACCACCAGCAATTTCCTTATTGTATATGAGATGAATTATCCAAATTGATGAATTGTTGGTGGTGAATTTTCCACGGAAATGAATTATTGGAGGTGAATTATTGGTGGTGAATTGCTAGCGGTTAATTTTCCTAGAGCCCTTTAATAGATAAGGAGAACACGATGGACATTAATCATATTAAATTACAACCATGCAATTTATATTTTGGGATTTATAAGAAAAAGTTGAGTTATAATGATTAAATCAAATCCTATTGGAAAATTATTTAATGGGACTAAATAAAGGAACTAAACAATTATCCTGATCTAAATAAGAGACTACTAAAACAAATATACATGATTATTTGGATTCTTCTCCCATTCCTGTGACGTTATCAATATGATATCTATGCAGATGTTATCTTTTATGTAGATTATAAGGTGCATACCATCACCTAACTAAATGTAAATATGTAGCATGGTAAATTTTCCAAATAAAAGCTAGAAATTTTGATGAAATTGGTAAGTTATGGTGAGTCTAGTGTAGAAAGATTTGAGTGTTTACACAAAAACATGTGGACAAATCCATGTTAAAGTCAACCATGCTATTTTTACTTGAACAATTCAAATGATTACACTTATCTTATCACATCTAATAATATTCATTTAACAATTCTCTAAGGCATACAACAAGGTAACTTAACATGTTTTCTCAAGAATCACAAAAAAAAGGCCTTGTACAGGTTAGAAAATTAAATTGGATTTACTGTTCATTATTTTTTCTCGTTTCACTAGGAGATTGTATTTTCTTGACATTAAAAGGTCCATAAGTGATTGGCTGAGATGATGTCCAGAGAAATAGATGTGGCATTTTACTTACAATTGTTTTAATCTAATATGATATAGCTCAAATTTAAATCTATCAAGTTAAATTTTTATAAAATTTGAACTATACAATATATTTCAAGAAAAAGTGCTAAATATTATTTAAAATTTTAAAATTTGTATTCTAAAAGCGTAGGTAAATTCTTAAAATATCTTTTAAAAATATATAATATTATGAATCTATTTTATTTACTAAAGGGTTATATTATTTTATGTGAGAATAATTCTATTTACTCTTGTTTCAACACATACGTTTAATTGTATCTGCATTGTTTAAAATAATGTTTTTATAATTATTTAAATTTCATTTCTTTAGCCAACTTGTGGCCATCACATTTTCAAATATAATTAACGAATAAAAATAGTGGCTTAAATTAACAAAAGAAAATAATTACTTTCTTAGAGTCATAAAATTTTATTTATTTATTTTATTAATCCTAAAATTTAAACTTAAAAATTTTATAGGCTTTTCCATTTGCTTGCTGCTTGTTTTGAAAATATTATGTTTATTATTAAATAATAATAGTTTGGCATGCAAATGGTTGTCAAATTAAAGATGAAAAGTAAAAGATTTTGTTAACACTCTTCACTTCATTACACTCCATCTCTTACTGTCATTGTAGAACGTTTGTTGACATTAACCATAATTGTTATTCACAATCTTTTATTTTTTGAAGATAAATTATATTTTCTGAACATGACAAAATAAAGTATTTGTTCTCTCTTTATAAGAATCAAATTTAATTTGGATTTGTTATATACACATAAGAATTAATTTTAATTTCACCAAAATAATTTTAAAAATGTACAATATATATATATATATATATATATATATATATATATATATATATATTTTAAAAAAATTTAAAAGCTAAACTTTTTTAATTAATTTTTATTAACTTTGTAATGCGTACAATAATATTTTATAACTTTTAAAGTTATAATTCTTTTATATTTTATTTCACCCAACAAACATACAAAAAGAAATTATCTTTTAAATTTGCGTGTACATTTTTTAAAACTTAAAGCCTTGTTCAGGAGTAAATCCGTCTACTAATTCTTATTGTGTTAATGACTTGTTTCTTCTTGGGAACTCTTCTAATATAACCTCCTGTAATCTGCGACGTCCAAGAAAGTTACCCAAGAGGAGTGAATCAACGTCAAATCAACACTGCCTATTAGTTTTGCAAGTCATTGTGTACAATTTTGCAAGAACACCGACGAGAGGAGAATTTACGTATGTTGCAGGTTCAAGCATGCTAGATCCGGTCCTGAGGTCTACAAAGCGGTCATATTTATCTGGTCCCCCCACTATTGCCCCAGTTAGTGTGTTTGGATTGGAAGAATCTTTGTGAAACCAGTTCATGAAACCTTCGATGCATTTGATCTTCCTTGGTTGTCCATGAATGGACACTACGGATGCTCCTCTATGATGTGGCTGCCTTGGATATTTGGAACCGTATCCTACCATATATGAAATGCCCAAGGGATTCCTTCCTAATAAATAGTCGATCTGCAAAGGGTATGATTAGGATTCGTTAGTTATATTCGCATGCCTGTATGCCCCAAAATACAAATACATGTAGTGTGCTTACTTGCAGCTTTGCAAAGCCCATAACGTCGCTCGCTTTAAAGAGACTGTTGCCGCATGAAAATGTTTGCTTCTTAGCCGACAGTATATCACTATATCTTGCTAGCAAAAAAGAAGCGCCGGTAACATATTGAGTGTTGGCGCCCTCTCTAACATACAGCAAACCTCCTGTAACAATTTAAGAAGTATAGATATCACTGAGGCAATTTTGACGGTTGTAACTAGAAACAAAAGAATTATACATTGGTTAAGGATTGTTAGTGGTGAAGAGATAGAGAGCTAACCTGGAGTGCTATATACAGAACGAATGGGACTGCCTGGAAGAAGTGAACACACAAAGCTTTCTGCATGACTTCTGTAGGCTGAGAATTGAGCTTCCCCTTGGAAATATAACTGATAGATTGCAACGGTGGGTGAAGTGCATAAGTTAGCTTTAAGCTAGAGTGTGTTTATATTCTATTTGAAAAATTGCACCGATCCGTGCTTACCTCTGTTAGGAGCACATGAATTCCAGCATATTTGAGCTCCCAGCTGAATTCGTTAACGTATGCATTTAGACCATCGTGCTCGTTAATGTACTTGGAATAATATGGGGACTTGGTAGCTTTGTAGAGCCAAGATGCAGCCCACAGAAGCTCGTCCTGTGAAGAGATGAAATCATCATCGTCTACTAGTTAAAAGTTAAAACTCAAACGTCTAGTGCAGATGTTCAAGAAAAACCAAATTCTTCTTCCACTTACATTGTAGCCTGAATAAGAACAATAAAAGGGGCACTCTCCTGTGTAGGTGCCCTTGTATCGATCGGCAAAACTAAAGAGCTGAAGGGAAACATAAGCGGCTGGTTAGAAAGAAGATTTGTTGACTGGCCGTTGAAGATGAATAAGGTTTTCTGAGAGGGATTTGAGCACCCAAACATACCGATTGAGAGCGTTGGAGGAGAAGATAAGAGTAACCAGGATCTACGACTCTGAAAACAATGGAGGAGGCAGCCAAGGCTGCGGCCGTTTCTGCTGCAATTTCTGATCCAGGAGTGTATTTATCAATCTTGTAAAGAGTTCGAGGAGTGTCCATATCTTCTGGACGCTCCCAACAATGATGGTCTGCCACGGGATCTCCGACCTGTTTTATGCATCAACCTCGTCAGTTCATAAATTTTTTGGCCGGCATATTGAAAGCTTAACATCTTAGATACACTTTGTACCTGAACCCATAACTGATTTGGAGTTGCACTAGCCTTGAGAAAGTAGTCAGTGCCCCATCTAATAGCGTCCCTTGCATTCTGAATCTCTCCTGCAGCTTTCAACTCTTTCTCATAATCGAGTGTCCCCCAAGCGAGTGTGGTGATAGTGAATGCCATGGGAAGCCCATATTTCACATTATCGCCTGCATCGTAGTAACCGCCAACTAGATCAACCTGCACACAACATTTTTAAGCTGTCAAGAGTGATAGCATGGTCAGCATATCGCTAACAATTTAAGAAGGATTCACTTCTATTTTTTATTCTGCTTACGTTTTGCAAGTGCCCATCTGTGAGGCCGGAATCTCCTCTCCATTTTACTCGTTGAGATTGTGGGAGTTTACCAGATCGTTGGGCCTCTAGAAAGAGGATAGACTTAGATAAAGCATCTCTGTAATCGAATTCTCCACGAACCACCTGACCGCAAAACACCAACAAGACCACTGTCAAAAGCGCTTCTATTGCCTTAGCCATAAGGATTCTTGTTGGTTTCGCTGCTCGCTTTGATATGCAATTTAGAAATGTAGCGCTAGATTTATATGTTCTCTCAAATTGTATCTCTCCTATAATTATCCAAAGGACGCGACTGCATTTCTATAGGCTTAACTCAAACTGCTGCTTATTAGCATTATAATAATATAGTTACCTGAAATCTTTTGCAATATTTGGAAATTCGCCCCGAGGGGGAAGAATACAGTAAAAGCGTCAGCTTCCTTATGGCAAGGCCTCGTAAAAGGGGACGAATGAAGTAAAGCTAGGTTGACTGTTGTTTTCTATATCTAATTAGTCCAGATTGGCATCAAAATGATTGTTCGTCAAGGCCAACCTGAACAATCGTAAGTAAAGAAAGAAAGAACCTTAATTGGAAAAGCAAAACAGCTATACATAATAGATTGACTAAAGAAAAACCATGCCTATTTCTTATGAAAGCAAGCTCTACTGAAATGGATTTCAAAAAAAGAAAGAGCCAATTATTGATGCTGGTGAGGAGGGATAAGCACAAGAAGGGATAGATCCAAGCCCTTCCTAAACCAATTCATCTTTCAAGGTCATTGTTTTCCTAAATGAATATGAAGGGAAAGCGAACATATATGGATCATTGTCAATATATAGGTAGGGCCCCTCTAAAGAGGAGATCTATGCAAAGCAGGAAAAATTAGCCCGGGAGATGAAGGAAGCAAGACACCTTACAAATTCAAGACATTTACTTAGTAACATTTGTGGAAAAAATCATTATTTCTCTGCTGCCATGGTTGTGAGAAGCTTCTTTTGTTTCATTAGACGTTCCCCTAGAACGCCTATTATAGTTGTTAAGAACCTTTGAGTATGTGTTGATTACCACATTGTAACAAAATTTATCTCCAAGATTTTTGCAAGAGAAATTGTTGTGAAAGATGCGAATTATTTCCATCATTTCAAATAAATAGACAAAATGTTCTTGTGGAGATTATTAGTGATGCTAAATTAAGTGATGATCAAATCTAGATGAGTATTTAAATGCTTAACACACAATGCTTTTACAATGATTATTTCAAGTTAATTAAAACAAAATTAACTTAAGGAAATAACATAAAGAACATAATCAAGGTGATTATAACAGAAAGAAAAGAAATGAGAGACAGAAAGAGAGAGAAGAAGAGAAGTACAAACAATGCTTGATAACGGAGTTCGTCACAGAATGTGACTACGTCTCCGGGTCCACTCCAATAGAGAGACCGATCCGATTAACTCCAAAATCGATTACAATAGCACCACCATTCTTCAAGCAATTCGGCAGTGTAACGACGCTCTGATATGCAAGAATGATCTGAAAACTCTTCAACAAGACCTCTCTTTTGATTATCTCCACAGCATCAGGACTTCATCACCTGTAAAAAACTTGATTACAACTCTCACCTCAAGCCCCCTTTTTATACAAAGAATTTGCTCAATTTGGTTACTAACCAAAAGATTTGAAAATATACACCTTATCTCTCCAAATACATAAAAATCTTTAACAACCTCCCAATTTTTGCATATAAAATCTCAATATCCCCTAATTACATAAAAATAATCAGGATAATCTCCCTTAATCTTCATTTTAGCCCTTTATTTATTCATTTCCGGGCTAATATTGTTTTGGGGGTTTGGATTTAATCCTTACAAAGGATTAAAGTTTGTTTAATTATTTCAATTAGGGAGTTTGTTGTTCAAATCATAGATATTCGGTTTTATAATACACATCAAAATCAATCGTTGCCACTTATATACCAAACGGACTCGCTGGCTCGTCGGTTAGCAACGTATTTTGGGGAACCCGCGGTCCCGGGTTCCACTCCCGGCCATTGCATTTTTAAAACAAACTTCAAACAAATAAATCAACAAAACAAAATTGGCTCAATCTATAGTAACGGCCGGCGGACATGGTGGAACGGTGGGGAGTTAAACTCGGAGGATGTGGGTCGGGGGTTCAAATCCCCCAACCATCCTTTTAACAAACAAATCATATCTAAACCGCCGGATGGAGAGAGGAAAAGTTGTTGCCACGTGTCGCACCAGGAGGGTGCCACGTGGCAACATCCAATTCGCCGATGATGACGCGTCAACGCTGATGTAACCACTGACTCGGAGTACACGTGTCGCAATACCATTCGCCGAACAAACTGACTCGGCTCCCACGTATACACTGACTGTACTGCCACGTGGCAGAATATGACTGGCTGAGAGTAACGTCACTGCCACCTGTGTGCCGAGCAATGCTGACTACGTGTCAACGCCCGATTCG